>BTPG01000001.1:99075547-99153047 GCA_036245525.1 Semisulcospira habei
ACGGGTTAAAAACACAATCATAGGCAGGATTTTCTGGATGGGCCTTCAGCTTCAGAACGTAGCTGAGCATGAGGCGGATGCGGCGGAGCCTGAGAGAAGGCTCCCCTGCCTCTGCATACAGACTAGGAACTGGAGATGTCCTGAAGGCTCCCAGACATATGCGCAGACCTTGATGGTGAATTGTGTTCAGACGCTGCAGAACAGACTTGGAAGCCGAGCCATATACCACAGAGCCGTAATCCAGTTTGGACCGAACAAGGGCCCGGTACAGTCGAAGTAAGACGATGCGGTCTGCACCCCAGTCAGTACGACCAACGACACGAAGAATGTCGAGGGCCTTCCGACAAGAGGTTCTAAGGTAGTTAACATGGTTGCAGAAGGTCAATCTTTTGTCAAAGATGACCCCCAAAAACTTAGCCTCTTCAGCCACCTTAATTGGCACTCCAGCAATGCTCAGGCTAGGTTCTGGAAAAAATTTCGTCTGGTTAGTAAAATGCACACAGACTGTCTTGGAGGGCGAGAATCTGAATCCATTGAGAGACACCCACCCCTGGATGCGATCAACGCACAGCTGCAAGCGCCTCTCAAGGGACGCAAGTCCTCGACCTCGTGCACACAAAGCAAAGTCGTCCACAAACAAAGAGCATTCAGAATCATCCTTGACGGCCTTTACAATGTTATTTATTTTAATGCTAAATAAAACAGGAGATAGAATACTGCCCTGCGGGACACCCATCTCCTGTTCAAAGGAGTCGGAGAGGGTGGAGCCCACACGGACATGGAACGACCTGTTGGACAAAGAATTGTGAATAAAAACGGGCAGATGCCCTTTAAAACCCATGTCCGACAAATCAGACATTATACCATGCTTCCAGGTAGTGTCATATGCCTTTTCAAGATCAAAGAAAATTGCATAGACATGCTGCTTGTTGACAAAAGCATCTCGGATAAAAGACTCAAAGCGGACTAGATGGTCAGTTGTACTACGGAAGCGCCGGAAACCGCACTGGAGGTCTGTGATGAGACCCTGTGACTCAAGATGCCACACCAGTCGGGCGTTGACCAAGCGTTCCATAGTTTTACATAAACATGATGTCAAAGCTATTGGCCGGTAGTTGCCCGGGTCGGAAGGATCCTTACCCGGCTTGGGAATTGGCACAACCACAGACTGGCGCCAAGATGGCGGAAAATGACCGGTTATCCAGATATGGTTAAAGGCCTTGAGAAGTACAAGGAGTGAATCCTCAGGCAGATGTGTTATGAGCTGATAATGGATGGTATCTAATCCAGCAGCAGAGTCAGTACATTTCTGCATGGCTTGCTGCAATTCTGAAAACGTAAAAGGGGCATTATAGTCTTCCAAGTTATCCGATATAAAATCACAAGCACAAGATTCTCGCTTCTCCTTCTCTCTCTGGAAGAAAGGTGAATAATGCTCTGTTGAAGAATTATGGGCTATGGTGGAGGCAAGCAAATTGGCCACAGACTTTTTATCTGTGACCAAACTGGCACCATCTCTAAGATGGCCGACAGAAGCCGAGCCACCCCTGCCCCTAATTCTTCGAACAGCCTTCCAGACTTTTTGGGACGGAGTCCTAGAAGATAAAGATGAGACGAAGCGTCTCCAGGAAGCACGGCGTTCACGTTTAAAAATATAACGGGCTTTCGCCCGCTGTCTTTTAAAGGTTAAAATATTTGCTTGCGACGGATTACGAAATGCACGTCGCTGAGCAGATTTGCGCATTGTTTGGGCCTTGCGGCACTCTTCATTGAACCATGGTACTCTCGGCTTCCGAAGGAGTGATGTGGAAGTCCTAGGGATGGTTTCACCTGCAACCTCCAACAAAATAGAAGTAAAACAAGAAACATTGATTGATTGTACATTGCTTAACGTCCCGACAGCAACAAGGCTTTCTCAGGACGTGCCTGCACTGCTTGTGAAAAAAAACTAAACAGAAAATTGAATGTATGTCGCCAGCCGGTCAAATACATTAAATAAACCTACAACATGGGGCATAAATAAAGCTAAGACCATTTAGCAACACACATCCAATATCAAGAGCTACAGGCAGTGCAGACAGTAGGGAGAGTTTTAAAAAGGCAAATACAGGTGAATGGACAAAGGGTAGACAGAAACACATGCCCCAGAATAGAGAGAAAAACCCACCCTGTGGGGCTGACCAGGGTGACCCTGGGAACTAAAAAATACCTAACCCCACCCAAGTCCCCCAGGGCAGACCCGGGTGGGGAAAAACAAGAAACAGGTTCTTCAGCTGACATGACCACCTCCTCTGTAAGACGAGACTGACAGAGA
Source organism: Semisulcospira habei (assembly GCA_036245525.1). Taxonomy (NCBI): domain Eukaryota; kingdom Metazoa; phylum Mollusca; class Gastropoda; family Semisulcospiridae; genus Semisulcospira; species Semisulcospira habei. The sequence continues at coordinate 99,077,862 of BTPG01000001.1, forward strand.
GAGGCAAACAGAGACCAGTTAGCTTTCTTGAGATTCCAGCGCCCCACCGGCGAATCCTCCTCACAGCTGACCGATGACAGGACTACTGGGAAGTGGTCACTACCACACAGGTCGTCGTGAACCTTCCAGTCAAAGTCCAGCATGAGAGAAGGATCACACACAGTGAGGTCTAGAACAGAACTAGATCCGGAACCTGAGTTAGAGTATGTAGGTGAGCCATCGTTAAAGACACATAGGTTAAGTTGAGAAAAAACATCTTCTAACATCTGACCTCTGCCATCATAGTGGTCACTACCCCAAAGGTGAGCATGACCGTTAAAATCCCCCATGAGAATAAAGGGAGGGGGCAGTTGATCTACTAAGTGAAAAATATCATTGCTACAGACCCGCAGTGATGGTGGCAGGTAAATACTGCATATGGTTATGGTCTTTTTTAAGGTAACCCGAGCAGCGACAGCCTGACGTCCAAGAGGTGGATCGCTACGCAAGGTCTGGGCAGGCTTCAGCAGGGAAGGCATTCGAGGCACCCTGACTGGACTGCGCTATCGGGACGACATTGTGCAGCCCCTCATCCAGCCAGCTGTCCAAGTCATAGGCAATGCTGTTCTGCAGGACGACAACGCTCGACCTCATCGCGCCCGTGTGGTGGATGAGTACCTTAAGTAACGGGGCATCATGAGGATGGAGTGGCCAGCTCGTTCACCTGATCTGGCTCCCATCGAGCACCTCTGGGACGTGCTGGGGCAACGTGTAGTCAGCAACCACCACCCCCCCCCACCCCCACCCCCACCCCCACCTCAAGGCGTCCCCCAGCTGACTCAGTTCCTGCATCAAGAGTGGGAAGCAATCCCACTACCTGTTCTCCGAACCCTGGTGAACTCCATGCGTCAACGCTGCATTGAATGCTTGGCTGCAAACGGTGGATACACTCGCTACTGACTGGACCAGTTTTGTGCGACTTTTCAAATGACGGGTGGATGAACATTCTAACGTACTGCTGTTGTTACAATTGCTTGATTTACTCAAAACGTAAATGAAATTGTTACTGAATAAATTAGCAAAGTACTGACTTCAAGTATTTGTGTGGTGTTGTCGGTGCGTCTGCGATAAAAAGTGGCCCTTAAGTTTTGACCATTAGCAACGCACATTGAGGTTGCCTGTATCATTATAATAATAATAATGAGTATTTATATAGCGCTTAATCTTACTCAAAAGCTCTAAGCGCTTTACAATCTGTACACAAAAATAAAAATACAATGACATATGCACATAACAAACAAAGCACAATGCCCGAACACACCACTTTTACAATAAACTAAATAACAATACATACATAATAATTTATATTCTAATTAACATTCAGTCTAAACAAGGAGGATTGCAGAACTACAACTAAGGCATCAAACACTGGCAGTTATTCAAAGTAAAGCTTGAAGAGGTGAGTTTTCAACGACCTCTTGAAGTCAGAGACAGACTCACTGTTTCTGACCTCAAGAGGAAGTGTATTCCATAACACTGGGGCTTGATAAACAAAAGTGCGCTGACCAAATGATTTAGTTTGGACAGATTGATTGATTGATTGTACATTGCTTAACGTCCCGACAGCAACAAGGCTTTCTCAGGACGTGCCTGCACTGCTTGTGAAAAAAAAAAATAAACAGAACATTGAATGTATGTCGCCAGCCGGTCAAATACGTTAAATAAACCTAACACATGGGGCCTAAATAAAGCTAAGACCATTTAGCAACACACATCCAATATCAAGAGCTACAGGCAGTGCAGACAGTAGGGAGAGTTTTAAAAAGGCAAATACAGGTGAATGGACAAAGGGTAGACAGAAACACATGCCCCAGAATAGAGAGAAAAACCCACCCTGTGGGGCTGACCAGGGTGACCCTGGGAACTAAAAAATACCTAACCCCACCCAAGTCCCCCAGGGCAGACCCGGGTGGGGGAGGGACAACAAGAAGACAGCGCTATAATGTAGGCCTCCCGAGAGAGGTTAGAAATGTTAGGTATGTATCTCTGCTTTTATTGTCGGCAGACATACTTGATTGTTCTGCTGCCCCACACTTGCCAGCTACAGTGTATGTTAAAAGACTTGATCTTCCTGCGAAGATTGTGAGCTGACTGGATTTGTAGACAGGTGACTCGTCTGCTGGAATTCGGTAGGGGTGCAACTCACTGGGTTCGCCATCCCACAAGTGCTGAGAAAAGAAACGTTGCAAGAATATAATTATACTCATCATAAAGATATCTTATGAAATGTGTTACTGCAGGATTGATGTGTCTATTTGTGCTTGTCATGATTTGTTACAATGAGTGAAAGCGTGCAGACTGAATAAACGTAAGGGCATAAACCTTTGGTTACGGTGCTTCTGGAGAGTTAATTCCATATTTAAAATATCACACACACACACACACACACACACACACACACACACACACACACACACACACACACACACACACACACACACACGCACGCACACACACATTCATCCCAAGTGTGCAGATCAGTGTAGCGGTACAGCCTGATAGCGAGTGCTTGCACATTAATGAGCAGTACAGTACGCTCCGGCCGTGGTAACTCGATCGCTGACTTATGTACCATTTCCGCAAGTGAATTGACACCATTTTCAGAACACACTAGAAAAATGACACTTACCGCATACAAACAGATCTGCGTTTGCTCTTGTCCTCTAAGGGTAATATCCCGATGTTGAGATCAGTGTGCGGTCTACAGCAAGGTTTTATTCAGCCTATCGCGTTGGTTTTGAGAGGAAAAAAGCCAGAGGCTTTTCTTTGATGGTTTCAGGGTACCTTTCGTCCCGACTGCAGGTAGGCCCTACCCCAATGGCAGTGCCTGACCATTTCAGTGAAATTTATACGCGCAAACAGTATCGCAATTCGCCAATTTCTTGCATTGTTGCGGGAAAGCTTGTGGGATCCAGCAACAGGACCGCTCTGCGATATTTTTAAAAATATTTTCTGATTGGCTGAAAATGCGCGCACCGGTGAGGTCTATGCGTCCAGTCCTTCTGAAAGACTCGATCTGCTCCGGTGTCGCCCGCCTCTCTCCAGACTCGAAGTCACCAGGTGACGTCACATCGTTGTCCAGTACAGCGGCGGCTCTGAGTTGAGACGTGGTACCACTTCTGCCTGCTGTCCCGCGGTCTTGGTTGGGCCTTCTAGTGTTTGTCGCCTCGGGGAACACCCTTGGAAGGACAGCGTATCGCCTTGTGTCCCTTCAATCCACAAGGGAAGCATGTCAGGCTCACAATCGGCATCTGTTTCGGGGTATTTTTCGTCTGCTGGTGTAGACAAATGGTCGGCTGTGTTTTCACCAGAGACAGACAGGCCACCTTTACTGGCAACAAATAAATTACTGGATTCACGTGGATTTCTCACATCGAAGCCATGGAAGCTAGAGCTGCGGAAAAAAGTCTCTGATGAAGAAACTGGTGGGGACCATATTGGCGCAAATTACAGCATCCTGGCGCAAGCAAACACCAGCTCGGTCAGACCAGTAGTTCAGTACCAAGATACATAGACAACATGAAACTCTGCCTGCAAAACAAAACAAAAAAAAAGCCAGGCTTGACCAGATGGATCATTCTCATGATACAGTGACATTCTTAGAGCCATCTGGAGCACCCCATTTTAGGAAATGGAGGACATTGGAGCCACTGGAACGCAGAACAGCACACACGATGAAGAGACTTACTAAACACCGACAGCACTGGAGACTACAGGAGCAGACCAAGAACCGTCAGAAACACCCAAGTCTGAACCGCCAACTCAAGGTCCTGCAAAGGGCTAAAACTGACGTCTTGGAACCAAGCCCAAAGATGTGTGAAGAGCTCCCTTCAGACACCTGAACATCTCGAAAGAGCCTTCTAGACAACATAAACGATGTTCCAGGACTCTTTGCCAAAGGTCGCGGCACTGCACAATGCCATCTCGCTGGAGATTATGCACAAGCGCTACCCTCACAGCAGCTGTGCTCACATCTACACAGGCGGGTCCGCACAAGACGCCGTGCGGAACGAAGGAAGTGGCGTGTACATCTGTTGTGCAGACCGCCCTACTACCTCCCTTTCCTTACCAGCTGGGGGCAGCAGCTCCAACTATCGTACATATCTGCAAGTGCTCAACACAGCAGCAGAGCACTAGCTAGGGTAAGGCAGCAGCTTGATCCACTGATCTCCTCGCCAGTAAGCTTCAAGATAGACTGGATGCCCTGTCCACAAAATAGTTCTGCAGTGGATTCCAGTGCATTCTGGAGTAGCTGGGAATGGAGAGGCTGACAGCCTGTCCAAAGCAGGCGCCAGACTACCTCAAGATCACAACCTCCTGTAAAGAAACCAATACACTACATCAACAAAATAATTGGCAACAGCAGAATGGCGGCTGCAGCCCGTGGGCAGACGGCATCAACAGGGAGAGCCAGGCCACCATCTTTCAGCTACTCTCTCACCTCGTGAGACTGGGTCATGCGGAAACAGCCCTATGGAAATGTGGCGTAGAAAATCGGTCTCCTTAGCACATTCTCCAGACCTGTCCACACAGAGAAGCGGTCCGTTGGCAGTTCTGACCAGAAGACACGCCCCTGTACACCAAACTCTGAAAACCTGCTGCCGAGCTCACGTATTGGCAGCCAGAACAATATAATTGATTGATTGATTGTACATTGCTTAACGTCCCGACAGCAACAAGGCTTTCTCAGGACGTGCCTGCACTGCTTGTGAAAAAAAAAAAATAATAAACAGAACATTGAATGTATGTCGCCAGCCGGTCAAATACGTTAAATAAACCTAACACATGGGGCCTAAATAATTGATTGTACATTGCTTAACGTCCCGACAGCAACAAGGCTTTCTCAGGACGTGCCTGCACTGCTTGTGAAAAAAAAAAAAAAAAAAAAAAATAAACAGAACATTGAATGTATGTCGCCAGCCGGTCAAATACAGTAAATAAACCTAACACATGGGGCCTAAATAAAGCTAAGACCATTTAGCAACACACATCCAATATCAAGAGCTACAGGCAGTGCAGACAGTAGGGAGAGTTTTAAAAAGGCAAATACAGGTGAATGGACAAAGGGTAGACAGAAACACATGCCCCAGAATAGAGAGAAAAACCCACCCTGTGGGGCTGACCAGGGTGACCCTGGGAACTAAAAAATACCTAACCCCACCCAAGTCCCCCAGGGCAGACCCGGGTGGGGAGGGGGCCTAAATAAAGCTAAGACCATTTAGCAACACACATCCAATATCAAGAGCTACAGGCAGTGCAGACAGTAGGGAGAGTTTTAAAAAGGCAAATACAGGTGAATGGATTGATTGATTGTACATTGCTTAACGTCCCGACAGCAACAAGGCTTTCTCAGGACGTGCCTGCACTGCTTGTGAAAAAAAAAATAAATAAAATAAACAGAAAATTGAATGTATGTCGCCAGCCGGTCAAATACGTTACATAAACCTACAACATGGGGCCTAAATAAAGCTAAGACCATTTAGCAGCACACATCCAATATCAAGAGCTACAGGCAGTGCAGACAGTAGGGAGAGTTTTAAAAAGGCAAATACAGGTGAATGGACAAAGGGTAGACAGAAACACATGCCCCAGAATAGAGAGAAAAACCCACCCTGTGGGGCTGACCAGGGTGACCCTGGGAACTAAAAAATACCTAACCCCACCCAAGTCCCCCAAGGCAGACCCGGGTGGGGTTACAGGTGAATGGACAAAGGGTAGACAGAAACACATGCCCCAGAATAGAGAGAAAAACCCACCCTGTGGGGTTGACCAGGGTGACCCTGGGAACTAAAAAATACCTAACCCCACCCAAGTCCCCCAGGGCAGACCCAGGTGGGGGACAGAACAATATAAGATTTAAAGACGGTCATCAAGGAATTGAACGTTGCAGAAGAATGCTAAAAATAGGTGTGGGAGTGGTATCTCGTGGTGGACATGAGGAAACTAAGCATTTTGATAACATTGTTTTGGCTGTTAGAAACCATGAAACTTTATTACGCAAATTTATATTTACACCTTTCTAGACAAAGATAAACGAAAAGAAAACGGGAGACCTTACTAGACCCGCCTTACGCTAGGTAAAATATCACCTAAAAGACTATCCAGTTAAAAATAGTTACAATTAAATTGATGGGTCACATTGAAATTAATGAAATAATCACGCATTTTTATACTCAATATGCATACTTTGTTAAGAAAACCAAAATATTTAGGAGTATGACGTAAGCAATTTTTATGATCATTTTGCTTTCTTCTGCGTACTGGTAAAATAGGGGTAGGGCAGCAGATTCAGCCATTGTGGTCCCTAACTGCATCACAGCATCATAAAATCAGGTTGAGCGTAACTGTGGTACACTATCCTAACCAATAAAACATATTTTAAAAAAGACCTATCAGTTGTATACAAAATTTCTGAGGGCATCGGAAACAACGTACGTTTCCCAGTTCGGCAATTTTAAATGGGAAAAAGCTATCATTCACCACGAACGTGCCGTAAAGGTTGCCGACTTTCCTTATTGTCTTGCACTTTATGCTCACATTATTGAAACTTAATAGGTAAAGAGAGGTCAAAATGAAATGGAATAACTTTAGTAATTTTTCTAACTAGTTTTGTGTATTTTTACAACTTGGGGTAGGGATACAAAATCAACCACTGTGGCACTCACAGTGATCACAGCATCGCCTAGTCAAGTTTATAATAATTGTGACATTCTGTTTTAATGATGTAAGCCTGAAAATGGACTGCCAGTGCTATAGAAAATGTCTGAAGGCATCCGACACATTATTTTTGTCTTTTTTAGCGATTTTGCGGAAATGGCCGTTTTCTGGGTGCACAAATACCTTCACTGTGAGCCAGAGATTCAATAAGTTTTCATTCTGTTTTTTGCCTTAACACAATATTGCCTGATTTGGGCCTCTGGAATGAGTTCTGATTTATTTAGAGGAAAATGTTACTCAACCTCATTTTAGCATCCGCGAAGAGCGTGAATAGGGGTACCCTTGCGCCATCGGCTATATCTCTGGTGTGTTCATAAGTATTTTAGGGAAACATAGCTTACACATCTCAGGACATACTAAGGTACACTTTGAAACCCATCTTATTGAGTATTTGGGGGGGGGGGGTGCACGGTAGCCATGACTGGCTTATGGAGTACGTCCTCTTGTGATTAATTTCGTGTTGTCGCTGCCTCTCTGCCTGTTCTCGCTCCTCTTCTCCCTTTTTCGCTGTTTCTCTGCCTCTTCTCGCTGTTTCTCTGCCCATTCTCGCTAAATTTCGAGTTTCTTGATTTCACGCTCTTTGGCTCTTTCGTCCACAAATACACAGATACACTGTCTCCTCTACAATGCATCAACACTTTTGACACTGCGTCTCTCATACAATGTGATTTTTAATTCGCTAACAGCCCCTTTTATACTATTACAGATTTCCAGAACAATCTGGCAAAACTATACAACTCAATCAGAAAAGAAAACGTAACCAAAACTTATCAATATTCATGAGAAAGAACACTCTAGATCTGCCTACAAACTTCGACTAATTTCGGAAAATCTGCGATATACGTAATTGTTGCTAAATGTATCGAAACATGTTTACTCTGACGTTATATATAAGGTCACTAGAAAGATCGCGACCCTGCGCGAACCTTCCAGTCTATTGTAGGTCAAACTTTACAACATTGTAGCGAAAATAAACCTGTAACAAAAATCGATCGCAATTCTCCGTGCAAGAGTCCTTACCACTAGGTACTGGGAAGAAGTGAGCTTAGGGAGTAATGCCTAGACTAATTGATTTTTTTTTTTTTGGGGGGGAAGTGGCGCAGTGGTTAAGGCGTCTGCCTCCAATACCAAAGGTGCCAGGTTCGATACCGGGTTCCGGCGTTGGATTTTTCTCCTCTGGTGTCACCGTCTGGGCAGTGGGCAGATGTTCACATCTGCATGGGACATAGACGACCCCGGCCCCCACGAGTCCCCTGCTGCCTTGCAGGCCTGGCCGCTTGGCTGCGGAAAGGCTAAGGGAGGAAACCCCTGACATCAAAGCCCCCGTGTCTCCGGGGAAGGCTTTTGAGCCAGAGACTAAGACAAGGACAGTCTGATATAAAACCTACGACCCGAGGACCTCGATGCCACCGTCCCAGCTTGCTAGGCCATGGCAAACGAACCAAGGGTTTAAAGGGTGGGGCCAGTACTGCGCACACTGCACTCCACCAAAAAGCTCCACCGCGCAGGCTTTAGGAAACGCCCACGGACTATGACACTGAACTTTCCAAGTCCTGTAGCGATGGGCAAGGGGCAAAACGGCAGGTGAAAGATGTCACTGGAAGCCGCAGTCTCAAACCTGCATGCAGGCGGTTCAGGATATTGGTCGCCTGATGTTGACCTGGGGATGACACACCCTGAACGACCAAGCAGCCTTCTCTAGGGACAGCACTGCTTGCTCCACACGGAGAGGGGCCTAGAAAAGGTGGCCTAACCAAATCTCATCCCCTCGTAACCCCAGTTGGCTAGCCGCGGTCAACGGGCATCTTCTCATGCGGTCAGAAAACAAGAAAAAACAATGGATCCACTCTCATGACGACCACGACCGGACTCAATGTAGCATGCTGAAACATCCGAACCATGCTCGACACAGCAGACAGCGGACGCCCTGAACGTCGCTCCGCCCTCATTGCCCATGAATTGCGGAGGTTAAACATCGACATCGCCGCGCTCAGCGAAGTACGCCTTCCGGAGGAAGGCAGCCTCCAAGAACTTGGCGCTGGCTACACCCTCTACTGGTCAGGCAGGCCTGCATCAGAAAGACGGCTCTCAGGCGTGGGCTTCATGATGAAGACCCCCATTGCGACTAAGTTGGAAAACCTACCAACGGGTCACTCCGACCGCATCATGTCCATGCGCCTCCCACTGAGACACCAGCAATACGTCACCCTTCTCAGTGTGTACTCCCCAACCCTCCTGGCAGAGCCTGCAGAAAAAGACAAGTTCTACTCTGACCTGCGCAGCCTCCTGCAGAGCACCCCTGCAGACGACAAAGTCATCATCCTTGGCGACTTCAACGCCAGAGTGGGCCAAGACTCTGAAGCCTGGAAAGGAGTCCTCGGCAAGCATGGCGTTGGGAACTGCAATGACAATGGTCGCCTACTGTTGGAGCTCTGTGCAGAGCAGCAACTTGTCATCACCAACACTACTTTCCAGCAAAAGGACAGTCGAAAGACCACCTGGATGCATCCTCGCTCCAAGCACTGGCACCTTATTGACTATGTCCTAGTGCGTCAGAGGGACCGCAGTGACGTCCTCCTCACCAGAGTGATGCCCAGCGCAGAGTGCCACACTGACCACCGCCTTGTTCGCTGCAAACTCAGGCTCCGCCTCAAGCTGAAACCCCAAAAAGGGGGCCCCCCCAAGAAAAAGCTTGATGTTGCCAGCCTTCAGCGTGACAAGAAAGCTGCCCTTCAGGCCGATTTACAGCGCATGCTCAAAGACACAGTTGATCCAGCAGACTCCTCCCCTGAAACACTCTGGGAACAACTGAAAACTGCTATTGTAAAATCCTCTGTGGAAGTCTTGGGCTTTGCTAGAAAGAGGAACAAAGACTGGTTTGACGAAAACGACGTAGAGATCCAGGAACATCTAGCAAAAAAAAAGAGCCGCCCACCAGGCCCACCTAACCCAGCCTTCCTGCCCTGTGAAGAAGTCTGCCTTCCGCCTCATCTACAGCAGTCTCCAGCTCAAGCTTAGAGAGCTCCAGAACGAGTGGTGGTCCAGACTCGCACAGAGGACCCAGCTCTGCGCTGACAACGGTGACTACAGGGGCTTCTACGAAGCACTGAAAGCAGTGTATGGCCCTAGGCACCTGGTACAAAGTCCCCTGCGAAGCGCTGATGGACAGGCACTCCTCACAGATAATACCTCCATCTTGAACCGCTGGTCGGAATACTTTCAGGACCTCTTCGGCGCTAAACGCACTGTTCAAGAAACAGTCATCCTCCAAATCCCACACCTTCTACTAAAGGTTGAATTGGACGAACCGCCCACCGCCGAAGAGACCCTCACAGCCATCCACCAGCTCAAGAGTGGCAAAGCAGCAGGCATTGACGGAATCCCGCCAGAGATCTGGAAACATGGAGGCACAGCACTGCACAACAAGCTCCACGACCTCTTTCTCTGCTGCTGGGAAAAAGGAACACTACCAAAGGATCTCCGTGATGCAGTCATCATCACCCTGTACAAGAACAAAGGAGAGAAGTCTGCCTGCTCTAATTATCGTGGAATTACCCTGCTGTCCATTGCCGGGAAAATTCTCGCAAGGTTGCTCCTGAATCGGCTGGTACCTGCCATCGCTGAAGACCACCTCCCAGAGGGCCAGTGTGGCTTCAGAGCCAACAGGAGTACCACCGACATGGTCTTTGTGCTGAGACAGCTTCAGGAGAAGTGCCGCGAGCAGAACAAAGGGCTGTACGTAACGTTTGTCGACCTAACAAAAGCGTTTGACACTGTGAGCAGGCAAGGTATGTGGCAGATCCTGGAGCGACTAGGTTGTCCCCCAAAGTTCCTCAACATGATCGTCCAGCTCCACGAGGACCAGCAAGGCCAGGTCAGACTAAACAGTGACCTCTCAGAACCATTCCCCATTCGCAACGGCGTGAAGCAAGGCTGCGTGCTGGCACCGACCCTCTTCACCATCTTCTTCAGCATGATGTTGAAGCAGGCCACAGTGGACCTCGACGATGACAACGCAGTGTACATCAGGTATCGTCTCGATGGCAGCCTGTTCAACCTCAGACGACTGCAGGCCCACACGAAAACCCTAGACCAACTGATTCGTGAGCTGCTCTTCGCTGATGACGCTGCCCTCGTTGCACACACAGAGAGAGCCTTGCAGCGCATTACGTCCTGCTTCGCAGATGCTGCCCAGCTCTTTGGACTTGAGGTCAGTCTGAAAAAGACAGAGGTCCTTCATCAGCCGGCACCCAAGGAAGAGCATCGCCCTCCCCACATCACCATCGGCGAGTCCGAACTGAAGTCTGTACACCAGTTTACCTACCTTGGCTGCATCATCACGTCAGACGCCAAGCTGGACAAGGAGCTGGACAACAGGCTGGCAAAAGCGAACAGTGCTTTCGGGCGACTATTCAAGCGGGTGTGGCACAATCAACAGCTGAAAAAAGGCACCAAGATCAGCGTGTACAGAGCTGTCGTCCTCACCACCCTGCTGTACGGTTCCGAGTCCTGGGCCCTCTACCGCAGCCAACTACGACTCCTCGAACGCTTTCACCAGCGCTGCCTGCGTACCATCCTCAGCATTCACTGGAGTGACTATGTCACCAACGTCGAGGTCCTTGAACAGGCGGAAACTGTGAGCATCGAGGCTTTGCTGCTGCGGACACAGCTTCGCTGGGCGGGGCACGTCTCCAGGATGGAGGATCATCGCCTACCCAAGATTACTCTGTTCGGCGAGCTCGCCACTGGACACCGAGACAGAGGGGCACCAAAGAAGAGATACAAAGACGGTCTCAAGAAGTCACTTAGTGGCTGCCAAATCGACCACCGCCAGTGGTCTTCGCTTGCTGCGGACCGTGACACCTGGCGCTCCACCATTCACAAGGCAGCCGTCTCCTTTGAGGACTCTCGCAGAGCTAACCTTAAGGCTCAGAAGAAAAAACAGAGTTGTCGTAACTCAGAACCCTGACCAGACCTTCCCCTGCAGCCACTGCGGTCGAAACTGCCTGTCCCGGATTGGCCTCCGCAGCCACGAAAATGCCTGCAGACGACGTGGGCAAGCCCTATAGAATCTTCGTTCGCGAAGTCAAAGCCAAGAATTGATTTTTGAACTTTTTCAAGATGGCGGCAAGTAGGGACAGCTGTCCCGAGCTAAAGGATGGAAACGTAAAATTGGGGTGAGAATATTTCTCAAGTCCGTCGTGCAACTCCCTCAAACTAAATTTATCCAAGGTGTGGCTTGGAACACTTAGGCAAGTTTCCTCAAGCGGCTCCTGGGAACGCAGACGGCAGACACTCCCGGTCTGGCAGTGCCGCCCTCGGCTGCCCCTAAGCCTCGGCCCCCACAGAAGCATGTCATCTTGCCTGCTGCAAAGGCTTCTGTCTCTGGTCAGCCTTCTAAGGCCGTTAATTCTGGCGGCAGGAACGCTTCCCAGAGCCAGAATGCAAAGTCTTCCGCCTACCAAACCGTAACAAGACGTCTTGGATGCATCCCCGCTCAAAGCACTGGCATCTTATTGACTACGTCATCACCAGGAGATGTGACAGGCGTGACGTCAGAGTGACCAAGGCCATGTGTGGCGCCGACTGCTGGACGGACCACCGACTGATTGTGAGCAAGCTCAGCATCTGCGTAAAGTCCAAACGACGACCACAGGCTCAGAAAATAACAAAAAGACTCGACGTGGGTAAGCTGAAGACTAGCTCTACCGCAGACCGTCTTGCCGAAGTTCTCGAATCTAAGTTTGCGGACACAGCGGCAATGTCGAAGACGACTGGGCCACGTTCAGAGACACCATCCATGCTGTGTCTTCTGAGATTCTCGGGACCACTTCAAGGAAAAGTCATAACTGGTTCGACGATAACGATGAGGAAATAAAAGCCCTCCTTCACGAAAAGCACCGGCTACACAGAGCCCACCAGAATGATCCTTCCTCCGTCTCCAAAAAGGCAGCTTTCACAAGCACCCGCAGAACGGTTCAAGCCAAGCTTAGGAAGATGCAAGACTCGTGGCTCAGTCAGAGGGCAGATGAGCTCCAGAGTTACGCGGAAAATCACGACTCCAAGAGATTTTTCGATGCTCTCAAGACTCACTACGGCCCTCTTTCTTCTAGGACCTCCCCCCTCCTGAGCTCTGACGGTAACACGCTCATAACTGAGAAGGCCATGATCCTGGACAGATGGGCAGAACACTTTGAAGCTGTGCTGAACAGACCATCCAGGACAAACGATGAGGCGATTGACCGCCTCGATCAAGTAGACTTAAATCTAGAGCTGGACTATCCTCCCCTCGAAAGTGAAGTGCAAAAAGCTGTTGACCAGCAGTCAAGCGGCAAAGCTCCTGGAGCTGATGCCATTCCAGCAGAGATCTACAAGACTGGTGGATCGGTGGTCATCGGTAAACTGACTGAACTCTTCACGACGTTCTGGAACAAGGGCGAGATCCCCCAAGAGCTCAAAGACGCGTCCATTATTCACCTATACAAGAGGAAATGCAACCGTCAGGTCTGTGACAACCACAGAGGCATCTCACTACTCTCCATAGCTGGCAAAATCTTTGCTAGAGTCCTACTGAACCGGTTAAATGCCCACCTAAAGAAGGGCCATCTCCCAGAGTGCCAGTGTGGTTTCCGGAAGGGAAGAGGAACTGTAGACATGATATTTGCTGCTCGCCAACTCCAGGAAAAGTGCCAGGAGCAGAACAGCCAGCTGTACACAACGTTCATCGACCTCACCAAGGCCTTCGACACCGTAAGCCGAGAGGGCCTCTGGAAGATCATGGCGAAGTTCGGTTGTCCTGACAAGTTCATCACCATGGTCAGGCAGCTTCACGATGGTATGACGGCCCGTGTCCTTGATGACGGCGACTGCTCTGAAGCCTTCCCTGTCTCAAATGGGGTCAAGCAGGGCTGTGTTTTAGCTCCCACCCTCTTCAGCATGATGTTTTCTGCTATGCTGACTGATGCCCCTAGGGATATCCACCAGGGAATCCGTATCAAGTACAGAACTGACGGGAAGCTGTTCAACCTGCGCAGACTTAAGGCCATAACAAAGTTAAGGAAACTGTGTTGAGAGACTTTCTTTTTGCTGATGACTGCGCTCTTAATGCAGGCTCCGAGCCGGAGATGCAAGCCAGCATGGACCAGTTCTCCTCAGCATGCGACAACTTTGGCCTAACCATCAACACCAAGAAGACCGAAATCATGCACCAACCAGCACCAGACCAACCCTATGTTGAGCCCTCCATCTTAGTGAATGGACAAAAGCTCCTGGCAGTTGACAAGTTCACATACCTCGGCAGCACCCTCTCCAGTCCACATTGACGACGAAATTAATTGCAGGATTGCAAAAGCCAGCGCCAACTTCGGGAAGCTGCGGGAGACTGTCTGGGAGCGCAGGGGAATCAGTCTGGAGACGAAACTCAAGGTATACCGTGCAGTTATCTTGCCCACCCTCTTGTACGCTTGCGAAACCTGGACTGTGTACAGGAGGCATGCACGCAGACTGAACCACTTTCACCTGCGCAAGATCCAGAAGATAAGGTGGCAGGCCAAGACCCCAGATACTGAAGTGCTCCTTTCTGCGGGTGTGCCTTCTGTCCACACCATGCTGATGATGCATCAAGTCAGATGGGCGGGCCACGTCGTAAGGATGCCAGATGAACGCATCTCCAAGCAGCTGCTCTTCGGCGAACTGTCATCAGGCAAGCGTTGTCATGGCGGCCAGCGAAAGCGTTTCAAAGACACTCTCAAGGTTTCCCTGAAAGCTCTTGAGATACTCTGAGAGACACCAACTCCTGGGAGAAATCAGCCCTGGAGCGCACCTCCTGGCGCAGTCTTATCAACAGGGGATCCACAAGTGCTGAGGACAGACGCGCAACCGAAGCAGAGAGAAAGCGCCTCCAGAGAAAGGAACGAGCGGCAAGCACTTTCATTGCTGCACCATCTCACGTGTGTCCCACTTGTGAGAGGCACCTCCGTGCCCGGATTGGCCTCACCAGCCATCTCCGGACACATTATTAGATACAACATGGCTAGGGATTTCAGTGGTCCTCATCGCGCGCGATGGACGCACATCACATCATGAGAGACGCAGTATGTCAAAAGTGTTGATGCATTGTAGAGGAGACAGAGTATCAGTGTTGGTGCATTTGTGGATGCATTGTGTGGAGATCGCATCGCTGCAATAAAATGTTGTTGGAACCGTTACTCCAGTGTGGTCCACAACCTTGTGCCACGTGTGACGAGCTGCAGCTGGGTGAAGTTTCTTTACAAGAACCCTACCTGCGTGCGTCTGGTGTGATTTATCATACTACGACTACAACTACCACGTAACATTTGGCACCTCCGACGGGACTTCTTCCGTTGGCTCAGTGGAAAGGGTAGCCGGAGACAACAGCCAGCATTGAAAGGCAAAGAATTCCTGAGGATTGGGGATTGGATTGATTGATTATAGATTGCTTTACGTCCCGCAAGCGACAAAGGCCTTCTCAGGACGTGCCTGCGCTAAATGAATTGATTGATTGATTGATTGTACATTGCTTAACGTCCCGACAGCAACAAGGCTTTCTCAGGACGTGCCCGCACTGCTTGTGAAAAAAAAAAACTAAACAGAACATTGAATGTATGTCGCCAGCCGGTCAAATACATTAAATAAACCTAACACATGGGGCCTAAATAAAGCTAAGACCATTTAGCAACACACATCCAATATCAAGAGCTACAGGCAGTGCAGACAGTAGGGAGAGTTTTAAAAAGGCAAATACAGGTGAATGGACAAAGGGTAGACAGAAACACATGCCCCAGAATAGAGAGAAAAACCCACCCTGTGGGGCTGACCAGGGTGACCCTGGGAACTAAAAAATACCTAACCCCACCCAAGTCCCCCAGGGCAGACCCGGGTGGGGGCCTGCGCTAAATGAAGAAAAGAACTGCAAGAAGCGCAGACAGGAGGGAGAATTTCAAAAGAAAAATACAGATGAATGGACCAGAAAGACAGAAATACAAACCCCCAAAAGAGTAGAACCCACCTTGCAGGGGTTAGACAAGGTGACCCTAGGAACTAAAAAGTAGACAACCCCACCAAGGTCCCCTAGGGCAGACCCGGTGGGGGAAATTGATTGGGGATTGGTTCAGGAGAGAGAGAAGCTTCTCTTTCATGAATAAGTTTCGTTACGTTTTCTTTTCTGATTGGTTGTGCGAATTTGCTGGATTATTCTGGAAATCTGTAATAGTATAAAAGAGCGTGGTAGGAAATATGTGTGTACCTTGTATGAGAGATTGTAGATTGTACATTTCTTAACGTCCCGACAGCAACAAGGCTTTCTCAGGACGTGCCTGCACTGCTTGTGAAAAAATAAAAAATAAACAGAACATTGAATGTATGTCGCCAGCCGGTCAAATACGTTAAATAAACCTAACACAAACTCCACCAGGGAGGCCCCTTTGGGGGCTTAACTGCCTGTCCCAAGTCAGGATAAAGGAGGAGGGTTAGGCGTGGGGCTAGCGACTCCACCCTGTAAAAAGAAACTTGCTACGGAAACGACAAAAAGGTCGCCTCAAGCACCAGACGGCGCAGAGAGGACTGAACTGAAACCTAACACATGGGGCCTAAATAAAGCTAAGACCATTTAGCAACACACATCCAATATCAAGAGCTACAGGCAGTGCAGACAGTAGGGAGAGTTTTGAAAGGGCAAATACAGGTGAATGGACAAAGGGTAGACAGAAACACATGCCCCAGAATAGAGAGAAAAACCCACCCTGTGGGGCTGACCAGGGTGACCCTGGGAACTAAAAAATGCCTAACCCCACCCAAGCCCCCCAGGGCAGACCCTGATGGGGTCCTTGTATGAGAGACGCAGTGTGTCAAAAGTATTGATGCATTGTAGAGGAGATGTTGTGTCAGTGTTGATGCATTTGTGGATGCGTTGTGTGGAGATCGCATCGCTGCAATAAAATATTGTTGGAACTGTTACTCCAGTTACTCCAACCTTGTGCCACGTGTGACGAGTTGCAGCTGAGTGAAGTTTCTTTACAAGAACCCTACCTGCGTGCGTCTGGTGTGATTGTATCATACTACGACTACCACGTAACACGTATATATCGGAAACCTTCCAGCAAGTTTGTTCCAAATTTCATATGTTGATACTTTTTCTCATTACAGAGTATCCCACACCAGGATCATGTCACTTTCGTCAAGGTCAAGATCACATTTACTATGTATGCCATTGTCCAGGCAATGTTACAGTAAACACCGAAACGATGTGATCCAAATGGCAAATTGTGATATTTTGTGACGAGACAGCGTGTTGCACACCAGAATCTATTCACTGCCTTAAAGGCCAAGGTCACAACGGCCACATTTGTTTTGTGCAGAATTGTGTGCTAGGCAATATCTCAAAAACCATTGGGCCTATTTAATCAAAATTTTAGATATTATTTTAACATATCACACATTACAATCAATCTTGCAGATTATTGAGTAGAGAATACCTAAGAAACTACTGTACTGGTTTGCTCTGATTTTTGAGGAAATTATGCCTTACCCTCATATTTGATGTCTTTAACAGAATGCAAAGAAGTACCCAACGGAGAAACACGCTTGGAAAGGACAGTTACAACACAATTTTCTTAATATTTCGGTTAAATACCCTTTGTCAAAATAGACAAACAAACAAATAGAGAGATCAGTAGCTACTTATCTTCTTTTCAATCATAGAAGGAACTGGAGGATGTGACGTAAAATAAATAAAAGAAAGGAAAAACAAAAGCTTGTAAAAAAGAAGTAGTAAAATAAAAAATTTAAAAATTAAAATGAACAAAATGAATTCACGACCTGTAAGGTAAAGCTCGCAGAGGCCATATTTGTATGAGCCTTTGTGCAGGCAATATCTCTGAAACCACAGGCCCGAATTTAAAAAAAAAAAATAGCTTGATGATATTGTCACTTAACCCCTTCACAGCCGAGAATCTCTCAATAGGATCCATCTGCGAGACACATAGATCCTCATGAGCCTCGTGGGTGCGGTGGCTGATGACGATTTTGGCTCTTGCTGACATATTTAATTGTTGGGACTGAATTAAGAAAGATTTCAGAGCAGTATTTGCGTCCAGTGGTAGCGAAGAGAATAAGACAGATTTGTCAAAAACAAAGTTTATGTTGCTACATCACTTCAAGATGACGAGCACAGTTGTTGGGAATGCTTTCAGACAGACAAAATGGTGCATTACTGTGCAAAATGGAGGGGGTGGGGTAAAAAGAAGTTGTTCCAAGAGCAAACCTTGTTGGCTTAAGTGTGACAGCAAATGTGAAACAGTGTTAAATGTAGTCACCAATCGTCCATGCATACGCTCTTCAGCCTGCGTTTGTCCAAGCAATTTCTTAGGGACTATAACATCCACAGACTTTAAACTCGACACAACTATAGTTTACAAGAACAAATTTACCTACATATTTCACCTGTAGAAAAGGTCAAGGTCATCATAGGTCTATGTGTTTGTAAAGATTAGTTATTTTTCACACAAATCTTTTTTAAGTTAACTTTAGACGCAAAAGTTTGAAAGTACCTACTAATTTCATACCACGAACACTATTGCGAATGAGCTCTCTTTAAGGAAGAGGGCAGTTGTTGTTTTTTAAAAAAAGAACGTGGGGGAGCTTCCGTACACCTTTTCGTGGGAACTCTTCCTGTCGGCTGAGTCACAGTTGCTCAGAATGTGAAGAGGGCGAGGACCTACAAATACGCCACTCGTTGACTATCAAACGAGAGGTGCGTGGTGCTGGTGTTAGTGCGAGTGGGGGGTCGAGGGAAGGGAGAGAGAGGTCTGGAGACCTTTCCACCAATGGCCGAAAAATCAGTCACACGACGGACCGTTTACAATTTCCAAGAAGAGGCGCGGGAGGATGTGTGGGGGGGGGGGGGGTGAGGGGGTGGTTTCCAAACTCCCCAAAATGAAAAATTACACATTAAAAAATATCCAGGGAGCCGTGTACCCTGGAACACCTTTCTCAAACCTGAATTTGCTTCTGAATATGTACATAAACCTGTGTCAATAATGCCAGCTTTGATCAAGTTTTACTTCCGAGGTGGAAAAACGTAATACAGTTGTTTTTATTTCGGCAAACATAGAACATTTTTCACACACTTGCCTGCCCTTTGACCTTTAGATTGAGCCAATAAAATTAATATGCAGACAGTGTAACCCCTAGCAAAACATTTCTACTGGGGTCTTAATGCTTCCTTGGGACTGAATTACTAGCAACAACCTAAAATAAAAAGTCTTCTTACTTCCCGTGAGCTTTGACCTTAACGAGAGGTTAACTTAGTAGAGCTGCAAACAAAAGTTGTTTTATCACTTTTCTCTTTGGCAAGATTATAACTTTTTTTTATAAATCGCCCGTTTATTGCCCTTTGTAACCTTGACCTTTCATGGGGGTCAGCGCAAGTGACAAAGTTACAACAACCAAGCGGCAGATGCAACCACAGGTGGCAAACAGACTCACACAGTAAACATATCACACACAAGCACGCAGCACATGAAAACAGGGCGCGGAAAGGCCCGGCGAACCCACGCTGCGGAACTGAAGCAAAATGGCGACGTAAACAAAAATTCAAATGACGGACACAATTCAATAAGATACCACTCAAACAGCAATCAGATCCGACAAAACACAAGCATAACTCCTCATCAGCGCACCAAAGTGTGGATGCATTTGTGGCTGCATTGTGCTGAGATTGCATCGTGAGAATAAAGTACTGTTGGAACTGTTGCTTCAGTGTGGTCTACAAGCTTGTGCCACGTGTGACGAGTTGCAACTGAGTGAAGTTTCTTTACAAGAACCCTACGTGAGTGTGTCTGGTGCGATTGCATCATACTACGACAACGACTACCACTAACAGCCTGATTATCCACTCAGTCATGCGTAAAGGTATTCAGAAGGTCAGCAAAGCCTTTAATGTGACCATACTGTGTAAATGCTTTATTTTTCTTGCGTTTCTTTGAAATCGTATTAATAATAGTGTAGTCCGTACAGAGAAATGTAAGGGTAGATTATATTCATACCTCCCTTTATATGGTGGGTGCACCTGGTTCACCTTGTCTATGTGTTTGTACATCTGTGTGTGCGTGTCCGACTGCTGCTGGGGCATTTGTTTGGGCGAAATAATCTAAACCACTGTTTGATTTCTTTCTAATTTCACTTGTTATTAGTGTTAACCTCAATTATTTCTCAGTGCTCAAAGCAACCTTAACTTTATGGTCAAGGTCACAACCGCCATATTTAAATTTCGAACACTATGGACAATATCTCCAAAATCAATCAGCTGATTTAATTCAAACGTGTATTGGTATGAGCTCTTAGATGTAGCAAGTGTTTGAAAGGAAAAATCACACATTTGTGGTACGCGAGTCATTGTCTAAAGCGTGCGCATGCGTGTGCGAGTTGTGAGTGCGCGCTTAGAGTTATAATTATTATAAGATAAGCGCATTATAAATACCGTATTTTTATTATTATTATTACATGCCTTTCAAGGTCACGACAATCATTTTTGTTTAAAGAAAGGTTCCGTTTTTCTAAGGCACAATATCTTTTGAACTTCTGGATCCAGTTTAATCAGACTTTACCGACTGGCAGAAAAGTGTCCCCATGCATAATTTTGTTGAACACCTATACGTGACGGTCACAGTGGCCATTTTTATTAATGGTCTTTTGGCCAAGTGCTTGATATGGATATCACTTGACCGATTTTCTTCGAATATTTTTCTCCGATTGTATATCTTTTGGGTCACTAGGCTCAAGGTCAAGGTCATGGTGGCCATTTTGTTTTCCTAGTCTGTGTTCTTGTCAATATCCTGAACCACTTATTGGCTAGCATGAGAAAATGCATATTTTTCATATAATTTATTTTTTTTAACACTTTCAAACATGGCACAAAAGGTCATACTGGAAGATCAAGTGTAGAAAACAAAACTTAAGCAAAGGCAAAAGAGGTTGGCTTAAATAACTTCAGGAACAATGGACGAAAGGCAGCTGATGCATAGCTCACTACATGAACTCGCTTTTGCTATCTCTTGAGCCCAAGGTATGTACAGTGCAGACATTGTAAGGTGTTTAATATTTTGATACTACAATAGAGGAGATGGGTAGTGACGGTTTAGAATAGAACCACGAGCACGTGTTTACCTTGCTATCGGGTGAGATGTGAGTAATAATTTACAAGATCCCGTGTACGACAGAATAAAATAATGCTATTTGTTTCCCACTATTTGTTTAAAATCTTCGATATAAATAACGTTGTACACAGTGTCAGTTTCATTTAATCATGCACAATAATCGCAGACGCAGCACGAGCGCTGCTTGTTAATTCTGAAACTTTTGCCTTGTAGCCTTGCTTGAACTACGTATGTGCGTATGTATGTATGTGTATCAGGGCCGGATCAATCAGTTTTCAAGAGGGGTGGGGGGGTGGGGGTGCTCAACTTTTTTTTTCTATTGCCAGGGTCTAGTATATATCAAAACACCACAACCGAAACTGTTCGAAGGGGTGCTGCAATAACATTAAAGCACCCCCTCCTTCTTGGACCATGTTCCCTGCGTACAATGTTTGGTGGCTCCTCTTAGCCACCCCTTTAATAAAGTATTTCGCCAAGTTTCAAGCTTGTGTGTACAGAAATATCGGAGATTCTCTTGTTCACACACACACACACACACACACACACAAACACACAAGAACACACACACACACAAACACACACACACACACACACACACACACACACACACACACACACACACACACACACACACACACACACGGCGCTTCGCGGCAAATGTATGTTCAGCAGCTTGGTTGGCGTAACTAGACACATATTGTTACTTCAATTGTCAGAGGTTTAGGCCAGCCCGCCTTTGACATCATTAAATTCGCCCCACCGCGAACTATCCTAAAAAGTCCCTTCTATAAATAGAAAGGAATTTAAAAGAGTACAAAATCATTACAATTACAAAGAGTGTACTGGGAAATGATATATACCAAGATGAGGATTTCATCCCAAAGTCTACCGTATTGTTTGGAGCTCAGATGCATTTATCTTTTAGGAACATTCAGAGTTGTTCATATTTTTAGGCTTGTAATGTTGATCTATTTCCCTCCTCTCAAAGCCAACCTCTGATCAACACACACGTCGGCGCACACAAATAAAGACGGACACACGGCGCTTCCCGCCATTAGTACGTTCTGTGTGCTCGTGTAGCGACAGGAATCAATCTCCTTCTACTCTAACCTACCCTCTGATCCACACACACTGGCACACATAAATAAAGACGGACACACGGCATTTCCCGCCATTCGTAAGCTCTGTGGTCTGGCGTAGCAAGCTATTCTGAAGAAAAATAATAGCACGAGCAGCGAAATGACGTCACTTCAAGCTTCACGTCATGGCATCATTAGTCTCACAGCGTCGTATTCATAGTTACGACTCGATGTTATACGTCACTCATCGAAGTACTAACATTTGACGTATCAGAGGATCAACTTTGCAATTGTTTTGCCGATTTTCACGCCTAAAGCTTACACACTTACAGGTCACAATTTGACCTAATCCTACCGGGACAAATAGCAGGCTTATGCAAACACAGTTTACGAAAAATCATGCGGGTATTAATGAGAAGATAGCTTTTTTCGTAAAATAAAAATTATGTTATTTTAGCAGAAAATATCTGACTTTCACACATATGGCATACAGGTCACAATTTTCCTAATCGTAGCCGATAGCCGAGACAAACTGTAGACTTAAGTAAATACCGTATATGAAAAATCATGCGATTATTAATAAGGAGATTGTTTTTGTCGTAAAGACGATTCAATTGTTTTAAGACTAACCTATCCAATTCGTGAAATTAATCCCCAAAACGTGAAAATATTTTTCAAAAGATATTTGATTATCACACAAAAGGTTCTATAGGTACAATGCTGGTTAACGGCCTCATTCAATATCTCACTTTGATCTAACTATATGCAAAATATCTAGTAAAAATGAGAAATATTACGGACTCCAGTGTGGATCAACTTATTTTTTGTGAAACGGCCAATTTCTTGCCAATGAGCATCTTGATCAAAACATAAAAAAAGGTCTCGAGACAATTATTTTAGGGACAATATCCTAAAATTTCAAGCTTGTCCGTCCTCAAACGCGAGCTCTAGTCACCGTCACACACACACACACACACACACACACACACACACACACACACACACACACCATCACACACACACGCGCGCGCGCGCGCGCAACGCTTTGGCGCCCAAAAGACGTTCTCTGGCAAGGTTTACGTAGCTAGACGTGACGTTATTTTTATCTTGTTACTTCTTTGCCAGAATTTTTGCCCCGCACGCCAAAAACGTCATCTGCATGCTCCGGAATGCGCTCCGACCAGCCCCATTTTAAAGTCTACCGTATTTTCAATACGGTAGACAAAAAAATGCATTAACCGCAAACACATAACGTATCATCTCTTAGGTGCAGCAGACCATTTAGCAACACATATCCAATATCAAGAGCTGCAGACGGCGCAGACAGTAGGGGGAGTTTTAAAAAGGAAAATGGAGTTGAATGGACCAACGTTAGACAGAATCATGTACCCCAGAAAATAAAGAAAAACCCACGCTGTGGGGCTGACCAGGGTGACCCTCGGTACCGAAAAGTAGTTAACCCCACCCAAATCCCCCAGGGCAGAACCGGGAGGGGGTTACGGGTAGATCGTGCGTGGATTGTGTGTTACAAATATGCCGTCTCGATTTTGAACTCTCGTTTATAACGCCGCGATAAGTATGATCTACTTAACATTACCTCCCATCTTGTGACAGATTGCTTGTGATAGATTGCTGCAATGATAATTTTTCATGATATGTTCTTGTAGCGTTTGTTAATGTCTTATATTGTTGTTTCATGACGAGCCGAAAGGCAAATTTTTGTCGTGCCTTGACTCGAACAGACAATAAAGTTGTATTGTATTGTATTGTATTGTATTGAACGTTGCTTAGAAAAATACACCATGCAAATTAGCTAGTCTGATTCACATTCTCAGTTATAGAGGACACATTGAAATGTACACTTAGAGTGTACCCTTTTCAGAGGCAAGTTGTACGGGTAAGCTATCAGTTTGATGAAATAAATGAAATGGTTATAAAGGAGGTGTGATTGCCATCTGTTCTGATACCCATCTCGTCAACATTCTTGTCTTCTTAAATTCAAATTCAAAAACTTTATTGTGTCAGTCTAGCCGACAAATTTTCTTTCGTTGGGATCACATGCGCGCGTACGGTTTTAGCCACATTATGACAATAATGGAAAGAAAAAAAAAAAACCACCACTACATGACCACAGTGTTAGTGGTATATGACACGACGTGGAAGTACAGCATAATGTCTGACTTGTTAAACATGGGCTTTAAATGGCATCTGCACATTTTTATTCAAATTATTTTTGTTTAACCGGTTCTTTCATGTCCGTCTGGGCTCCACCCTCTCCGACTCATTTGAGCAGCAGATGGGCGTCTTGCAGGACAGCATTTTGTCTCCTGTTCTATTCAGTCACGGTATTAAAATCAATAACATTCTAAAAGGCCGTCATAGAAGATTCCAAGTGCTCTTTTTTGTTGACGACTTTGCTTTGTGTGCTAGAGGTCTGTGCTTGCGTCCATTGAGGGGCGCCGAGAGGTCTGCGCTTGCGTCCATTGAGAGACGTTTGCAACCCAGTGCGCGTTGATCGCATCCGTGGGTGGATGTCTCTCAACGAATTCAAGTTCTCGCCCTCCAAGACAGTCTGTGTGCATTTTACTAACCAGAATTTTTTTTCCAGAACCTAGTCGGGGCATTTCTGGAGTGCCAATTAAGGTGGCCGAGGAGGCAAAGTTTCTGAGGGTCATCTTTGAGAAGTCATATCTTCCGCAGCCATATTAAATATCTTAGAACCTCGTCACAAGGCCCTCGACGTTCTTCGTGCCGTCCGTTTTACTTCGTTTGTACGGGTTTTGTTGGGTCAAAATGGGATTTTGGCTCTGTGGTATAATGTTCGGCTTCCAAGTCTGTTCTACAACGTCTCAACACAATTCACCATCAATGTCTGCGGATATGTCTGGGGCTTCCAAGACGTCACCAGTTCCTAGTCTGTATGCTGAGGCTAAAAAGCCTTCTCTGAAGCTGCATCGCATCCGCATCAATGCTCAGCAACGTTCTGAAGCTAAAGGCTCATCCATAAAATCCTGCCTATGATTGTGTTTTCAACCTTCCATTTGCAGAGATTTCCAATGTCCATCCAAGAGCTCTCCGTCTACTCTCCTTCCGTGTCAGACCTCATCTGCAGGCGGCCGGAGTGAACCTGGACAAAGTTTCGAAATCTCTGCAACACACCACTCCACCATGGCTATTACCAGTTACTGACAGATTTTACTCCACAAGCCATTTACCAACACAGCCTCAATGAACCCCTCTCTAGCCTTCCTGGCTATTGCCGTATTTATACTGACGGTTCTAAGTCTGAGGATGTGAGAGTGGCAGTGTCCTTCCGCCATTCTAGGCGCCCATTTAAGCCCCGCCTCCTGGACCATTCATCTGTTTTTATTGCAGAACTGCAGGCGGTTCTGCTGGCACTCACGCATGCTTATCAGTCTTTTGACAGGAACCTTCTGATTCCGTCTGACTCTCTTTCTGTCCTTCAGGCCCTTCAGGGCGCAGGAACAGACTACCCACTTCTGGTGCAGATTAGAGAGTTTTATGCAGGCTTGAAGAAAAAATATTATGACATCTTTTATTATTTGGGTTCCAGGGCATGTGGGCATCGACGGCAACAGGATCGCAGATTCTGTTGCTAACGAAGCTCTGAATGACCT
Source organism: Semisulcospira habei (assembly GCA_036245525.1). Classification (NCBI taxonomy): domain Eukaryota; kingdom Metazoa; phylum Mollusca; class Gastropoda; family Semisulcospiridae; genus Semisulcospira; species Semisulcospira habei. The sequence goes on from BTPG01000001.1 coordinate 99,103,509, forward strand.
TGTCCGTGACACACAGATTGTCTATCGACTTTAAATCTGAGATTAGTGCTTACGTAACCCGCGAGTGGCAGTCCGAGTGGGACTAAGAGGACGCTCCTTGAATCTCTTCCTAAGGTGTTCGACCGTTTACCTTATCGCTGCGGCAGCCGCCGTGAGGCACCACATCGGCCGCACGTATATTACTCATTCTTATCTATTAAAACAAGAGGGGCGCCCATGGTGATGCCTGTGACGAGCAATCTTTTGCTGTCGTGTGCCGATTTATTGGACACGAGGCGTAATCACCACGCATCGGACTCTTTAAAGGATCCCCTCCCCCCCCCCCCCCCTCCCCCGGACAAAATCTTCAGTTTTCTGAGAGAGTCCACTATAACGAGAACATTTTATTTGTGCTTACTTCAGATGTTCAGCCTACTGTCTGAGCTACCTTCACTCAAAAATTGGATGAGTTATCGCCCATGGCTACCTTGGTGAACACAGGGTTTCATTAGTGGTGAAAATAAGCAAAACTGGACACACTCTGTCAAGCAAGATTCCTGTGATATGTTTTAACACACAAGTTGTGTGGATTGCTTATGATGTTATTAACTGCCTCAAACGAAATTTGACTCAAAAAGATTATTAGAGAACCAGAACTTCCGGTGCACAGCATTTTCTTCTTATTTGATTTAATGTGAATTACTTTCAAACCATTGTTATGCTCCAGTGACTGACACAGAGATAAAGAACACACCCATATCTATTTATCAGGTAAATATGTCCCGCTAACCTAAAAATAAAGACCTTTTTGGTTTTCATGTTTGTAGGTCATGTTGATTATTTAGGTGCCTTTGACAAACGAAAAGTAGGTCAAGACCAAACAGACCTGATTTTTATGCACACGGACCCTAGTGACACTGCACCTTGGTTGGCTTTCAGCTTTGTCCTCTGCAGATGCTCTCCAGTGTCACTGATGACGTCACAAGTCATCGATGTGCAATTTTTTTTAAGACTAAACTTTCTATTTGCACACGACATAACACACTCTTCATGACATTTTCTAACAAATGAGGTCAAAATAACCCGGGTTAAAACACATTTACGAAGAAAAACGTTACGTTTAAAAATTCGCGTTTCTTTTGTTGATCAGTATATTTACATCTTGTCTTAAGACCTTTCTTTTAGTCTGGCTGGCCTGATTTTTACACTTCCCGTCGTGAGATGGCATGCGTTAAGCCCAAATAACTAACTCTTTGTCCGAGGTGGGCATATGGGGTGGACTTTGCGCAGGCGACGAGGTGGTCTATTGTCGCAAGCTCGTGGAGACTCTACGAGCTTTGTCACCGTGTTACAATGCATGCTGAGACTCAGGTGGTGTACACGAGCTTTGTGGTGATAGTCAACTTGTTTCAAAACTGTTTATAGTTCGGCTCCTTATGGCCAAATCATAACAAGATCCGGACACGCCGGATAAGAGCACCAAACTTTCTGAGGTCATATTCTTTCATTTTGGAGGGGGCGCACTCGTGTCTCAGCTTTTGGGAGAGTTCGCTAGACCATAAAAACTAAGCGCGATGGATCCGGTGTGCACATGTTCGATGGAAACGTACCCTATTCAGTCTTGAAAGAGTTGTAGAGCGCGGTTGTTAGTCTTTTTATCTAAAACAACCAATCGATTTTTGTCCATGCCACAGGACCAGTCCCGTGAGCAATCAAATGATATGTTCATAAGTGGTGCCAGGGTCATGGCTGAGAACCCGTGCGTCTTTAACGGACACTCCACAGCCGACAGCTGGTGATGGTTTCAGCGACTCTGTGGTCGAAACCGTGCGCTATATCGAAGCACTGCAAAAATGAGAAACAGTACAATGACTACTACGCGTCAGTACTGACAGACTGTACCCAGTCTATTCAAGATCAAGTCCAGAGGAACTCGCTATGACTTTTCGAGACTTTGGATCACAGCAGAAAACCGAACAAGCTGAAACAAATTGCATTTGATGAGTGTTGTGGACCCTTTTTTCGGGTAGTATATTGTGGCAAGGAACAGCGAAACGGGCATGAGTGCGTTTTTCACCCACGAGAACCACAGTTATCCTCCAACTCTCTATGAAGGAGGCTGACTGAGTTTGCAAAAGAAATCCGACATTTTGAGTTGTCTACCAGGATCGATGGCTTTCCCGAAAATGCATGTTCAAGATCCCAAAACAGATTTTGCTGCATTTCTGGAGTAAGCTTTGCAGACAGACACTTTAAGCAAAGACATCAAGAGTTTGAATGTCTCCCCTGAAGGGGGAACAACCAGCGAGTATAGACCCTCCAAACTCACACGACACAAAGGTTCAGGATGGCGCAGAAGTCATATATACTTCCTTCCAATGAATGTTGTCGCAACGTCTTACCAATAAGCGGATAAGGTATCTCTGCCTCATATACACAGGCAGCTGAGCAGCAAAAAAAGATCATGTTCTACAGAGTGAATGCTTCTTCTGCCCTCAGCATTTTGTCCACAGGTTGAATCCGCGTCCGGGTGGGAGCCGAGTGTGTGAATGGGGACAGGTACACCTGTAGAGTAATTGCGGGAAAATGGAAAACGTAATTGTGTTACATGTATCTTGGATCAACAGGAAGATGTCCCTAGTCAACTTGACATTTGACAATAATGTTTTTTAAATGTGAATCCGAATACTGGACAGTATTTAGGACGACTACCGCAAGAGTAGTCCTGAAAAATATGCACATAAAAAGAATACGCCAGCGCACGAGATGGTAACTTGTGGGCAAAAACAAACTGTGCCAGATGGACAGACTTCCCTCACGACTTGGAAAACAAACGGAACTCTTCGCGTTCCTTATAGACAAGTTGCAAGCAGACAATTGCCAGATGTAAAGTAGGTGGTCATTGTGTCTGGTCAGATTGTTCTGATCAGAAAAACAAATTGCAGGGTGCCTGATAAGGACCAAGAAGATGCCGACACCAACCTCATGTATCATCCGCACTGCAGACACTGATGTAGTTGTCATACTGTTTGGAATGTTCTACCAACTGCTTGTCATATAGCCACTATAGCCAGATGGGTGGAGTTTGGAGTAAGCAGGAGCTGAACGGAACATCAATACCATACAGGCTGTAAGAGAGGAAAGAGCCGTCGCCTTACCCGTGACGGTGTTCCATAGTTTCACGGTTTGCGATTCGTTTTTCTGCAACGGACAACGCTCCGCATGGGAAGCCTGGAGATTTTACCCTTATAGTACTGAAGCGTTGGTCTGAATGGCCGAAAATCATTTCTCTGAGTTGGCCGTTGACACTGGCAGATAGCTCCTTTTCCATCACATCACTGTCTTCGTTTATGACAGAACGAGTCAGCATAGTTAAGTGAATAAGACTTGACGAGATCTCCTCTGAAAACTAAACAGCACTATGGAAAGCCTACCACCAACGCAAGCGCATTGTTGCAAGTTCAATAATGTACGCGTGCTACTTTCCAGGCGGGAGTCTGAACATTCCACCTTACTAAGCAGATGCAGCAGATGGCACCGTCTCCAGAAGAATTGGGATTGAAATCCTGGCCTAGCTGCCTGTTTGGACAACTCACAATAGCATTTGAGAAACGCGTCTGCAAGAGTAAACATAGCTGGGGGAACAGGTTTGGCTGTACGAAAACAAAGTGGTGCACAGAGCTGTTGCAAGAGCAAATGTGACAAAGACTTGAAGATACATTTTCAACTCCCTATGGCTGTTCCAAAGGAAACGTTGCACGCTGACTACTTGTATAGAGGGTTGACATCGATAAAATGGATACGATGTACGCATTACGTGCAAGCTATTTTACTTTATCCTTTTTTGTGACCTTCAGCTGTATGATATACATGAAGCATAACAATAAGTATATACACTAGCCCTATCGACATGCCACTAAGTCGCATGTGTGTTTAACAGCTTTCTGTACCAACACAACCAAATTCTAAATGGTCTTACGTGACCTTGATATCTGACCTTGGTCATTCATGTTTTATGTGAGAGTGTATTGGAAGCTTGCATCTCCATCAGCTGGTCTTCTTAAAACTGAATGACATATTTTACGTTTCATAAAATTAATATATTTTGTTTTATGTATTGGCTCCCGTGTCCTATACTTACATGAAACGGCTAATAACAAAACTAAACAAGCACAGTTTTGATCATTTGATAATAACTTCTCACGTTGTTTAGTACAGTAACCGTTTTAGTATGTGAAAAGAAAAAAACAGCAAAAATGCACATTTTTGCGCCATCATTGCCTTTTGTGACCTTGACCTTCATCAAGGCCATTCACGCAGGCATTTTCAGAAAGGTCATTCTATATACACTGAACCTAAACCTTAAAGATTCTTGGTTTGATAGTCGCAGAGCAAGATGCGACCAAATCGAGTCCTTTTAACGTTATTATCTAAAAATAGAAAATGTCACGTGACGCGACAAGAGGGCCTAACCGCGTGGGCGCCCCCTCCAAAATGAAAGAGTATGACCTGATAAACTATCTCAGAAAGTTTGGTTCTTTTATCCAGCGTGTCCCGATCAACTTGCTAAGGAGTCGTTTCGAGCCAGTGACTGAGCAGGAGATCCACGAACTTATTATGAAATCACCAACAATGAGCTGTGTGCTTGATCCCTTGCCCACGTCCCTCATAAAACAGTGTATCGATGATCTCCTCCCAATGATTACCACCATAGTTAATGCCTCTCTCTCTCTACAGGTGCTGTGCCTACTCAGTTTAAACATGCTGTTTGTGACACCACTCTTGAAAAAGCCTGGACTGGACCCAAACGACTTGAAGCATTTTAGACCTGTCTCTAACCTTTCGTTTATTTCAAATATTTTGGAGAAGGTTGTTTTGAAACAGCTACAAAACCATTTGTCTGGAAACGGTCTGTTAGAAATGCATCAGTCGGCATACAGAAAGGAGGTTTACCGGCAGATCAGATTTCACGCTTGCAGAGGATTCAAAACAATGCGGCGCGTCTCATCTTCAAGGAACGAAAGAGAGACCACGTTACGCCTCTACTGAAGCAGCTGCACTGGCTGCCCGTAAAATTCCGCTGCCAGTTCAAAATTGCAATTTTCGCCTATCGGCATTTTGACGGATCTCTCCCGACGCACCTTTCTGCCTAGCTTATCAGCCATCACGCACCCTCCGTTCCTCTAGTGTAAAACTTTTAAAAATCCCGAAGCTTAACATGAAAACTGTCGGGGAGCGTTCTTTCACCTTTTTAGCCCCAAGTGTGTGGAACTCTCTGCCAACCGAAATGCGGAATCTGCCCACATTGTCACAGTTCAAAGCTCACTTAAAGACTTTTCTTTTATGTCGGGAATTTAACACTTAGCTCATCTTTAGCTAACTGTTGACTGCCTTTTATTCTGACCCTAGAGAAAGTGAATGTAAGGTGTTGGGAAGAGATGGGGTGGTTTAAAGTAGTGTATAATCGTGCGTGTGTCTGAGAGAGAGGGTGTGCTGTTGTGCATGCGCAGCGAGTCCAGTGTTTTCCTGGAGAACAGCGCTATACAAGAACTATGTATTATTATTATTATTATTATTATTATTATTATTATTTATTTATTTATTAAGGACATCCTTACGTTTTTCATCCAACTAACCATTACCGGTCCTACGTCTTCAGTTTAAATAATGGAGACGTGATTTTTTTTCTCCCCGCCTGGTGGATATGGGATTTTTAACATATATACTATCTGCATTTTGTTCTCACGAACGCGAGTAAATGAGTCTGTACGTTAATTTGATACGATTATAAGGATAAAAATCCGTTCCCCGTTCCCACCCACTAAGTGGTGGATCCGAATACGGGACCACTCGTATCTAGCCGGTTACGTCCCCACTAGGTTTCTGATCTCTGAAGTTGCAAATACGGTTGTGGATGTATTAACGCGAAAATTGCGTGAGTGGACACTGATGGCGCAAAACTGTAGCTCTGTTCTAGGTTCGACCAGCGTGGCTGTGCATGAGCCTGCCCGCAATACGCGACACCCAGATTGACAGCAGATCCATTTCAGCCAACGCGTGTGCTCCTCGCTCCTTCCTGTCGTGGGCCTCTGTCCCTCGGGGACGAGGGTCGGCCGAAAAGACAGCCAAGGAAAGGGGAGGGGAGGGAAAGGGAGGCGGAGGACGGGAACCATCTGTCCCAACATTGTGACGCGGCTGGCTGCATGAGGACGGGTTTGCATCAAGCGGCTACCTCCACCTTCCTGTCCTTCTGCACAATGAAACAAATGAGAGTTTACTCGCTGAGCGACGACTCTTTAGCACCCGTACGCCTGCTTCACGGGAGGAGTGGGAACACAAGTTGTTCTTGTAAATTGATGACGATATTCCCCGCGCACGCCCATGGACGACGGTGTGGATGGGAAATTTGATATTTTCAGACATAACCTAGGGCCGCTCGACAGTGCCGCCCAGTGTCCATTGTGGACAGCAGGGTGAGGAACGCAAGTGATGATGTAGTAGACTGCGTGCGCCCTCTCTCGCTCAGCGTCCCATGGGGCGGCTTTATTAGCGGCGAATGAACAGCTATTACCAACCTCAGTTGCTCCGTGGTGTCTACACGTTGGCAACCTCCGCCCCCTCCCCCCCCCCCTCTTCTCCCCCCCTCCCCCTTCTCCCGGCGCCATGCCCCTCTAAATGTCCATGGCTCGCGTTTAGATCACAACGCGTTCCTGCGGAAGAAAAAAGAGTTTGCCGAGTATGTCTAGTATGTTCACATACCCGGGCGTCAACACACTTACAAAACATAGGCTACTGTTGTTTTGACTTTATCCAGAAAATTAGTACCAAGCGTGTAAAATGCAAAGAAAATCCCCCCAAAAGAAAGAAACACGCTTAGGGAGGACAATTTAGCATTTTAACTGACTGAGCCTGAAGCCGGTGCCGGCTTCTGTCGTCAGTTTCTAAGCAGTGGAAAAAAAACGTATTTCTGTCTTTCTGTGTATTGGGTGCATCGTCTTCTTCTGACCATAATTAATAGTATAGTAAAAAATATTGGTTGTTGAGTTTGCAACATGCAGCGAAAAAGTCTATATTACTGTTGTACACGTAAATTTATACAGTTTCTGTTCACAGAAAAGCCTTTTCCATCACATCAGACAGTTCTCACCCTCTGTACTGCCACTTTGACAAACTGCCTTCTGGTAGGCGTTATAGAATGCCCCTGGCTCGCACGAATCTTTTCAAATAGTCATTTGTGCCTCATGCAAAAACCTTGCTGAACTCCATCATGCAACTGTTGGAATATATAACCAGTAATATTTTGGGCATAGTAACTCTGCAGAGTAACTTTTCGTCGCAGTCCATGGATGACAGTGTTTGCGTGCGTGTGGCCGTATATGCGTTCGCCGGAGCGTGCGAGCAGGTACAAGGTTATCACATTTCCATGTATACTTATTATTTTCATATGTTCTTCTGCGTGTTTTAAAGTCGACGCCGAAGGAAAATTTCCATCTCATGGACAATAATGTGATTTGTAATTGTAAATCCTGATTGCACACACTAATTATGCGAAAATGGTATATTCGCATTCTTTCCTCACAATCCGACAGTAGTCATTCTTCCTTTCTACATTAGGAGAAACAAGATGGGATGAACCATAACCCACCAAGTCCCTTCTATATGAGAGCTGTCCTTGGTTTCAAGGGTCTCTACCTTTTGTCTTTGACCTAATTCTGATGTTGAAATATCTCCTATTGAAAAAGTCTCGCAGATCTGCCAATGCGTCACGGTCTGCATGACAAGTTCCCATTCCTCAGGAAATTCCTCCATGCATGTTTAATGAGCCTCGATCTGACGCATAAAAGTAGAAAGGAATTCCCTCTGCAGCCAATGGTAAGTCGTAAAAACGGGTCACGTGACAATTCCTGCAAAAAAAAAGTCAAAATTTAGACCTCAGAATACGATGTTTGTTGGTTTTGCTGGAATGGCTTTCTCGGCCAGACGTAAACGATATAGGGAGTCCGTACATCATTTTGTTCATTGAAACTTGCTATTTTTAGGCATATCCTCAGTTTTTGCCTAAAACTGGTGGTGACGGTTAATTTGTACCTGCAATATAGGTGTACTTTAAGAACGAAAATCACACGCAAATTGCATGTAAATTACTAATCGCATTTCGATCCGTTCACCATTAATCGAATGCAACCCGTTAATTTGACAACAGTCTCTCCGTTCCTTTGTTCTTTGCGGTTATTCAACCTACCCGATTTGCATGTTGACAACGTCAGTGAAGGCGGTCACATTCTCGCTAAGTTTATTCTCATCCAAATGCGATAAATTGTTCCAGGCTACATAAATGTGCAGACTGGCTTTCTCTGCGTCCAGTTCATTCATTGCGAACTTCTGAGAATCCGGGTTTTAACCATTACAGGCTTCCTGAAGCAGGTACCCCTAGAGTAGTAAACAGAATCAAGCTTGAAGTCATATTCGTGCGCAGATAGAAAGCAGACAAAAGTAAAAACATCAACAAAGGATTTTTTCTTTTTTTTTTCCATAACGATAAAATGGCTTTATATGTTGAATGTATAAATGTGTTATTTAAATTAAAAGAAAATTCGATGCGGACACTTTTAAGCGTTCACACAGAGAAAATTGCTGCAGATTTTATTTTGTCCGCTTCACGCAGAGCTATCGATGCGCATGGCGCGATTCATTTGACCGGCCTGCTTGAAGCTTAATTGATCAGAATTTGAACCAAATTTTACAAGGTAAATATCTTCACAACATCCTGGTATGTTGCAGTAAACGGCTGTTTGGAAAAAACAAATGCGCCGGAGATCGTTACATCGGCTGTTGGGCGAGTTTTGATATATCAATCGGATGATCGTTATGACGTTAGAGGACATGACTAAACCGGTTTCACATTTTTTTACAAGTTCGGATTGTGTCGTGTTTTTTTGTGGTTTTGTTTTGTTTTTTTTTCAAATTGGGGCTAAATATGGCAATTGAATAAACAGAATAGTTTTATCTTTTAAGAAATGAAAATTTATAATAATTTTTAACGAATTTGTAAAAGTCATTTCTGGAGACGTCGTATGAAAATCGACAGTGGACAGAATTGCTGCTTGTGTGTGTTGGCTGCTGCTAATGCTATACACCCAAGACACTCAATGACTATCGCCCTGTAGCTCTCTCAACAGTAATGAAATTAGTTATTGGGTTTAACGCCGAGCAGGCAACTAAGGCCATCTCACGGCGGGAAGGGTAAATACCTTAAAAATATGTCAGGCTAAAATGTCGCACAGGTCTTTAAAGAAAACGTCGAAAGACTCTCAAAAAGGTCAAAATAATAGAAACATAATCTATAAACGCTCAAATCTTATTAAAAATGTGGCACTCTCTCAAAAAAATGAAGATCTTGTCCGGGGGCACATCCCGGAACAAAACCTTCAAGGAGTCTGCCGTAAAATGTTTATACCTTGTGTCGATTAGATCAGCACAAGACAACAAAAAGTGTTGAACAGAGTACTGCTCGTCGCAGGCATAACACCATGGATGCTCCTCCTGTTTAAGTAAATAAGAGTGCGTAACATACGTGTGGCCGATGTGGAGCCGAGCCAGGACAGTCTCCTCACGGCGGCTGCCGCAGCGGTAAGGTAAACCGTCGGACAACTTAGGAAGGGCTTCATGCAGCTTGTTAGCTTCTTCTTTGTCCCACTCGGACTGCCACTCACGGGCTATGTACGCACTAGCCACATGTCTAAAATCACTATAAACAAGTCTGTGTGTCAGGGACAGGGTCATTGCGGGCATCGTTGGCAGCAGAATCTACGATCCTGTTGCCTTCGATGTCCACATGCCCTGGCACTCAAATAAAAATGATGTCATAACATTCCTTCATCAAGTCCGCGTGGAGCTCTCTGATCTGCACCAGCATTGGGTGGTCATTTCCCGTGCCCTGCAGGGCCTGCAGGGCAGAAAGAGTCAGACAGAATCAGGAAGTTCCTTTCTCTAGATCGATAAGCATGCCTGAGTGAGTAATGAAGTGCTTTGAGCGTGTTGTCCTTTCTTGACTGCTCGATCAGGTCAAGCCCTATCAAGATCCTTTCCAGTTTGCATACAAGCAAAACAGATGTACAGACGACGCCACACTCCCACTCCTGCACCATGCATACACACATTTAGAAAAACCTGGCTCTTTTGTACGCATTCTTTTTATAGACTTTTCTTCAGCCTTCAACACTATACAACCCTATCTCATAGTTCAAAAACTTCTCTGTTACAATGTAACTTCAAGGCTTATCCGATGGATTGTCAACTTCCTTGTAAATAGGACCCAGTCAGTTCGCTTTCAAACAGCTCTCTCATCCCTTAGGTCCACTTCCATATGCGCCCCTCAAGGTACAGTTCTCTCCCCTGTGCTGTTTGTAGTGGCACTGACTCTACCCTTCTTATAAAATACTCGGATGACACTGCCTTAGAAGATCTCTCCAATAATGATGCGACTTACTTTGCAGAAGTAGAACGTTTTAGTGTTTGGTGTAAAGATAATTTTCTAGACCTAAATGTGAGTAAGACCAAGGAACTACTGATAGACTTTCGAAGAAACCCTGCCCCTGCCCCTGTCCCTGTTCTGATGATTGATGATGTGTCTGTTGAGCGTGTGACAGTATAAGTATCTTGGAACAGTTATAGATGATAAGTTGTCCTTTAATGATTGTACATTGCTTAACGTCCCGACAGCAACAAGGCTTTCTCAGGACGTGCCTGCACTGCTTGTGAAAAAAAAAACCAGAACATTGAATGTATGTCGCCAGCCGGTCAAATACGTTAAATAAACCTAACACATGGGGCCTAAATAAAGCTAAGACCATTTAGCAACACACATCCAATATCAAGAGCTACAGGCAGTGCAGACAATAGGGAGAGTTTTAAAAAGGCAAATACAGGTGAATGGACAAAGGGTAGACAGAAACACATGCCCCAGAATAGAGAGAAAAACCCACCCTGTGGGGATGACCAGGGTGACCCTGGGAACTAAAAAATACCTAACCCCACCCAAGTCCCCCAGGGCAGACCCGGGTGGGGTAAGTTGTCCTTTAACGCAAACACCACTTTCATACACACGAAATGTCAGTCACGCATCTACTGCCTCCAGAAACTCAGGAAGCTGAATGTGAACCCCTCTGTCCTTCAAACTTTCTACTGTTCTTTTATTGAGTCTGTCATCACTTTCGGTTCTGTGTGCTGGTATGGAGGTCTGAGTGTGAAGAACAAGAACACCCTGGCACGAATGGTAAACATCTGCAGCAAAGTGACTGTCAGTAAGCAAGCCAGTGTGGAGTCCCTGTATGAACAGCGTGTGGTGAGAAAGGGTAGGCTTCAGACAGATCCCATGTCCTTGCCCACCTCTATGAACTCCTCCCCTCTGGCTGCAGAATCCCCACGCACAAAGCTAGGACACTCAGACTACAGCACAGTTTCATCCCCAAATCCATCACTCTAAGCAATCTGTAGGTACATCCACGCATACCCAAACCTAACTCCTCCCCTATCCTCCTTTACCTGTGCAATCAGTAGGAATGGAGCTTGTTGATTTTAGAGAAGTGATTATATTGTGCTTTATTTGGTGGTGAACATGGACATATTGGGATTGTTGTTACTGAGTGTTTACCCACAAATTATTTTACTAAGGTAGATTTTAATTACTCAGCTTGTGTAATAATAATAAGAAGAAATAATAAGCGCATTAAATAGGCGCTTTATCCCAATTGAAAATCGGCTCAAAGCGCCGCCGCAACAAGCACGCTCACGTGAATCACGCGCATTCACTCACACACAGTACATAAACACAGAACATTCACGTGGTGCTAAGGGCTAGCTCAAGCGAGCTACTGTAGTTTTGGAAATTCAAAATCGTTTGTATTTGAAATTTGATTAAGTGGGCTGAAGCTGATACCAAATACTGTGTAATAATGTATTGAGACGTTTGTATAATAAGTAGTGAGGGTTAGGATTAGGTTGAAACACGCGTATGTATTATGTATGCATGTGTAGAGGTGGGTGTGAATGTATAAGTGCCGCTCAGTTCAGTCCATAAAGATGTTTATGTGTAAGATGTGTAAGAAAAATAATAATAATTACGGTAATCATAATGCACTAATCTTATAATAATTATAACTCTAAGCGCGCACTCACAACTCGCGCACGCATGCGCACGCTTTAGGGCCGAAAGTGCTGAGTTTCCGCTCCAACAGCACCGAGTTCTGTAAGCACGCGAGTGGTGCTTTCTTTGCGGCCCGCGCGCGCCCTACATAAAGCCCCGCACGCAGCGTAGCATTCATTCACCTCTGAGCCAGGCACAGACCACTTGTGCCATGTGAACCTTCAGTTCGTGCGCGAATTTTGAACTGCATCCCGCTTGCAAGACTGAATAATGTGAAGGACTCCTTTGTGCTGAGTTTTGCCCCTGTAAGTACACGTGTAATTAGGTTTATTTCATGGATTTCATTGTGTTGGTTTTATTTCATGTCTGATGAGCTTACATGGGAATGAAAGCTCTGTTGATGATGTACTTTGCTAATACTGCCTTGATCATTGATGAGATCGTTTTCATGTTGATGGCTCCTTTGTGTCTGCCATGTTGGCTTATGACTATTGAGTTTGGTGCACTTGGCTGAAAGCCTGTAGTTTGGCGAATATAGTCAGGTCAGATTTTATTATGCTAAATCATTGCTCTTATTCTTAGGTTACGGTTTGCATTTTTGATTGATGTGTTCTTTGTTTTGTGCATATTGTTTTGTTGTCTACACCCCCCCCCCTTCTCCATTGTGTGATGCTAAGCTGCTGTGTATCTGTTGTGTATCTTTGTGGCTGTTCCTTTGTCCGAGTACTGGCGATGTGAGTATCTTGTTATGTTGGTTGTTGTACTGTGGATTCCTGGAGAAGTTGCTTTGTCTCATGTTGTAATTTGGTGTTCGAATGTCATGTTTGTAGCGGAATGTGCTGACGTACCAGATACGTGTTTTGTTTTTTTCCTGTTAAAATGTACGTGTTGGTGTTCGATTGAGGTACATGTTTTGTGTGTAGTAAGACTGTTTGGATTTGATGTTTATGTTGCAAGGTTGATATTTGTCATGATTTGTGCCCTCCGTTTGTCTGCATGTGGTTATGAATGCTTGTATCTTTGTTTTCATTTTGGTTTAACGATTAGCGATAGGATCAATGTTGATTATGGGACATTGGCTTAATTATGCGAATGACCTCATGCAAGAAATTTTTTTTTTTTTTTGGTTTCGGACTGATGTGTGTGTTGAGATGCAGCTGATGTAATGTTAGTACATTGTGAAGATTTGTTTAGCCACTTATGACTTTGTCAGGTGTGAGTATTTGTGCTTAAGTTTGGTTTATTCTGTATATCTAATTGATTTTGTAAACTGTAAATTTAATGTTTTTCATTTTGTTTGTTTTTAGGCACTGCTTTTAGTACTTGGTACAATAAACAAATGTCATATCGACCTCTTTGTTGACTCCGTCACATGCCTCTGTGGCCTGTCAACCAAATCAATTTCTTGTATCCACCGCTCGGTTACAAGTGGCGCTGCGAGCAGGATTACAGAGGTGGAGTACCAAGTACCAACTGAAAGCAGTGTAGAGGGCGTGCTGTCATCTCGGCTCGGCCACGACCAACATGGGGAGGAAATGCAAGTTCCCGTTGGCGCGATTCCTTACAGAACTTGTGGACCACGACGGTTACACCATACGGGACGAGCATGGAAAGATGCGCTTTATGCCCCCACTCCCCATCTACAAGGGTCCACGGTGCAGGGGCCCATCCATAGCATCCTTCACACGGCGTGCTGAGCAGGTGATGGCTGACCTTGATGAGGACCTTGCTCACCAGATCCACCCAAGTGTGTTTGTGCGATGGATCATCGTCGCACTAGAAGGTGAGGCACACACGTACATGCGTTAGTATTGACAGCCCGTGTAGAGAGACAATAGTGGATCTCATTAATCTTGTTTTTTCACTTCAAGCGTTGTCGACTTCTGTTTTACCTTGGGGGTCGCCGTGATCGGTAGTTAACTGAATTGAGGGAGTGTTGGTACACGAATGATGCATGAATTCAGTTCAGAAACACTAGCCAATGAGAAGACGGATTACAGCGACTGAAGGCTATTCAGCCAATCACAGGCTAGAGTTCGTTCATGTGTCGTGTGTACTACAGCACGAGAGCGACACGTGCAGTGCCCCTTTCATGAATCGGTTTTCGGTGTTTGAGACTGGAATGTGTGTTCGTGTTAAACAGGTGAATAATAGTGAAATTGCTCTGGTCGGGAACCGAAAACAGCTTCGTGTTAAGTGAAATTTCGTGTTAAGCATTTCGTGTTATCAGTGAAATTTTAATACATAATAAGAAGGCCGTCAGCCGGGAATGCAAAAGCGGTTCGTGTTAACCGGAAATTCGTGTTAAGCGAGTTCGTGTTAACTGGACTCCACTGTAGTAGATAGTAGAGAAGCGTAGAGGCTGATATTTAGTTCAAGAATGTAATTTTGGCTTGGTTAGTGACCTGATCTTCATATGATGGACTGTGGAAGCACGAGTTAAGCTATGAACTGTGGAAGGCGACTAATCATGAAATGGACTTGTGGACACGGACTAGATTATGTTCAAATTTATATCAAGCTGAATTATTATGGATGATGTTAACCCACCAGTATGGACTCTGTTTTTCTTTTTCTGTCTCTTCCATTGGGTTTTGTCTGGTCAATTTAATATGTCTTAACTGCAATAATCCTGTCAGATTCTTGCAATGCAAGACAATGGAAGATTGATTGTACATTGCTTAACGTCCCGACAGCAACAAGGCTTTCTCAGGACGTGCCTGCACTGCTTGTGAAAAAAACTAAACAGAAAATTGAATGTATGTCGCCAGCCGGTCAAATACGTTAAATAAACCTACAACATGGGGCCTAAATAAAGCTAAGACCATTTAGCAACACACATCCAACATCAAGAGCTACAGGCAGTGCAGACAGTAGGGAGAGTTTTAAAAAGGCAAATACAGGTGAATGGACAAAGGGTAGCCAGAAACACATGCCCCAGAATAGAGAGAAAAACCCACCCTGTGGGGCTGACCAGGGTGACCCTGGGAACTAAAAAATACCTAACCCCACCCAAGTCCCCCAAGGCAGACCCGGGTGGGGTAAGACAATGGAAGAGATCTATTGTTTTTGGAAGTAGCCATTTGTCTATCATAATATGTTGACATAGGAGGGTAAAGGATTTTGTGTTGTTCATTAATTAGTTATTTAGTTTAGTTATTTGGATTTAACGCCGAGCAGGCGACTAAGGCCATCTCACGGCGGGATGGGTAAAAATCTGGTCAGCCAGACTAAAAGCAAGGTCTTAAGACAAGATGTAAATATAGATTAAAAATCTCAGGCTAAAATGTCGCACATGTCTGGAAAAGAAACGTCTACAGACTCTCAAAAAGGGCAAATAAAAAAATTCACATAGTCTATGAATGCTCAGATCTTGTTAAAAATATTGCATTCTCTCAAAAAATTGAAGATTTTGTCCGGGGGAACATCCCGGAACAAAACCTTCAAGGAGTCTGCTGTGAAGTGTTTATATCTGGTGTCAATTAGGTCAGCACAATACAGCAAAAAGTGTCGAACAGAAAACTGCTCATCACAGGCAAAACACCATGGACGCTCATCCTGTTTAAGTAAGTAAGAGTGCGTAACATATGTGTGCCCGATGTGGAGCCGAGCAAGGACAGTCTCCTCACAGCGGCTGCCGCAGCGGAAAGGTAGACTGTCAGACAACTTAGGAAGAGCTTCATGAAGCTTGTTCCCTTCCTCTTTGTCCCACTCGGACTGCCACTCACGGGCTATGTGCGCACTAATAACAGGTTTAAAATCACTATAGACAGTCTGTGTGTCAGGGACAGGGTCACTGCGGGCACTGTTGGCAGCAGAATCTGCGATTCTGTTGCCTTCGATGCCCACATGGCCTGGGGCCCAAATAAAAATGATGTCATAATATTCCTTCATCAAGTCCGCGTAGAGCTCTCTAATCTGCACCAGCAGTGGATGGTCTGTTCCCGCGCCCTGAAGGGCCTGCAGGGCAGAAAGAGAGTCAGACAGAATCAGGAAGTTCCTTTCCCGAGACTGATAGGCATGCTTGAGTGCTAGCAGAATGGCCTGCAGTTCTGCACTAAATACAGAGGAATGGTCAGGGAGACGGAGCTTAAATGGGCGTCTAGGATGGCGAGAGGACACTGCAGCCGCAGCCACTCTTCCATCCTCAGACTTGGACCCATCCGTATAAAGACGACAATAGCCAGGAAAAATTGAAAGGAGTTCATTGAGGCTCTGTTGGTATATGGCTGGTGGAGTACAATCCTTCTTGTGGGCAGTCAAGTCCAGCAAGATGTCAGGAACTGGTAGTAGCCAGGGTGGAGTGACGTTTTGCAGAGATTCCGAAACTTTGTCCAGGTCCACTCCGGCCGCCTGCAGATGAGGTCGGACACGGAAGGAAAGTGGACGGACAGCTCCCGGATGTGCATCGTAAATCTCTGCAAACGACGGGTTAAAAACACAATCATAGGCAGGATTTTCTGGATGGGCCTTCAGCGTCAGAACGTAGCTGAGCATGAGGCGGATGCGGCGGAGCTTGAGAGAAGGCTCCACTGCCTCGGCATACAGACTAGGAACTGGAGATGTCCTGAAGGCCCCCAGACATATGCGCAGACCTTGATGGTGAATTGTGTTCAGACGCTGCAGAACAGACTTGGAAGCCGAGCCATATACCACAGAGCCGTAATCCAGTTTGGACCGAACAAGGGCCCGGTACAGTCGAAGTAAGACGATGCGGTCTGCACCCCAGTCAGTACGACCAACGACACGAAGAATGTCGAGGGCCTTCCGACAAGAGGTTCTAAGGTAATTAACATGGTTGCAGAAGGTCAATCTTTTGTCAAAGATGACCCCCAAAAACTTTGCCTCTTCGGCCACCTTAATTGGCACTCCAGCAATGCTCAGGCTAGGTTCTGGAAAAAATTTCGTCTGGTTAGTAAAATGCACAGAGACTGTCTTTGAGGGCGAGAACTTGAATCCATTGAGAGACACCCACCCCTGGATGCGATCAACGCACAGCTGCAAGCGCCTCTCAAGGGACGCAAGTCCTCGACCTCGTGCACACAAAGCAAAGTCGTCCACAAAGAAAGAGCATTCAGAATCATCCTTGACGGCCTTTACAATGTTATTTATTTTAATGCTAAATAAAACAGGAGATAGAATACTGCCCTGCGGGACACCCATCTCCTGTTCAAAGGAGTCGGAGAGGGTGGAGCCCACACGGACATGGAACGACCTGTTGGACAAAAAATTGTGAATAAAAACGGGCAGATGCCCTTTAAAACCCATGTCCGACAAATCAGACATTATACCATGCTTCCAGGCAGTGTCATATGCCTTTTCAAGATCAAAGAAAATTGCATAGACATGCTGCTTGTTGACAAAAGCATCTCGGATAAAAGACTCAAAGCGGACTAGATGGTCAGTTGTACTACGGAAGCGCCGGAAACCGCACTGGAGGTCTGTGATGAGACCCTGTGACTCAAGATGCCACACCAGTCGGGCGTTGACCAAGCGTTCCATAGTTTTACATAAACATGATGTCAAAGCTATTGGCCGGTAGTTGCCCGGGTCGGAAGGATCCTTACCCGGCTTGGGAATTGGCACAACCACAGCCTGGCGCCAAGATGGCGGAAAATGACCGGTTATCCAGATATGGTTAAAGGCCTTGAGAAGTACAAGGAGTGAATCCTCAGGCAGATGTGTTATGAGCTGATAATGGATGGTATCTAATCCAGCAGCAGAGTCAGTACATTTCTGCATGGCTTGCTGCAATTCTGAAAACGTAAAAGGGGCATTATAGTCTTCCAAGTTATCCGATATAAAATCACAAGCACAAGATTCTCGCTTCTCCTTCTCTCTCTGGAAGAAAGGTGAATAATGCTCTGTTGAAGAATTATGGGCTATGGTGGAGGCAAGCAAATTGGCCACAGCCTTTTTATCTGTGACCAAACTGGCACCATCTCTAAGATGGCCGACAGAAGCCGAGCCACCCCTGCCCCTAATTCTTCGAACAGCCTTCCAGACTTTTTGGGACGGAGTCCTAGAAGATAAAGATGAGACGAAGCGTCTCCAGGAAGCACGGCGTTCACGTTTAAAAATATAACGGGCTTTCGCCCGCTGTCTTTTAAAGGTTAAAATATTTGCTTGCGACGGATTACGAAATGCACGTCGCTGAGCAGATTTGCGCATTGTTTGGGCCTTGCGGCACTCTTCATTGAACCATGGTACTCTCGGCTTCCGAGGGAGTGATGTGGAAGTTCTAGGGATGGTTTCACCTGCAACCTCCAACAAAATAGAAGTAAAACAAGAAACAGGTTCTTCAGCTGACATGACCACCTCCTCTGTAAGACGAGACTGATAGAGAGAGGCAAACAGAGACCAGTTAGCTTTCTTGAGATTCCAGCGCCCCACCGGCGAATCCTCCTCACAGCTGACCGATGACAGGACTACTGGGAAGTGGTCACTACCACACAGGTCGTCGTGAACCTTCCAGTCAAAGTCCAGCATGAGAGAAGGATCACACACAGTGAGGTCTAGAACAGAACTAGATCCGGAACCTGAGTTAGAGTATGTAGGTGAGCCATCGTTAAAGACACATAGGTTAAGTTGAGAAAAAACATCTTCTAACATCTGACCTCTGCCATCATAGTGGTCACTACCCCAAAGGTGAGCATGACCGTTAAAATCCCCCATGAGAATAAAGGGAGGGGGCAGTTGATCTACTAAGTGAAAAATATCATTGCTACAGACCCGCAGTGATGGTGGCAGGTAAATACTGCATATGGTTATGGTCTTTTTTAAGGTAACCCGAGCAGCGACAGCCTGAAGACAGGTGTCGATGCTAACGGGGCTACATAAAATTTGGCTACTAATGAGAAGAGCCGCTCCACCCGAGCGCCTCTCCGAATCAGAGCCTTTATGTATAACATTAAAACCATTAAAAGACACAGGGTCAGAAGTCTTCAGGTAAGTCTCCTGAAGAGATATGACTGAGGGGTTATAGAACTTGACTAAAAGACGTAATTCCTCAAAGTTAGCTCGAAAACCACGACAATTCCACTGAAGCAACGAGTCCATGATTAAGTCTGATCTGGGGGTAAGGAGTTTTTCCCCCCTTTTTCCTTTACCTTGGAAGGAGTTGAAGAAACAGAGGGGGGCCGGCTCCCGGGCCTCCTCTGGTTCTTCGGAGAGGAAGGGGGTGGAGCTGCCGCAGCATCAGCAACAACAACTTCCACTCCCTCCATCCGCTCCTCCAGTGCAGCATATTTGTTTTGAAGGGGCACATCTGTGTTCCCCTTCTGGGCCCGTGCGCACAGCGGTCCCATAGATTTCTTAGACTTCTGGTCCTGGGCAGCGTTCCTGCCGCTAGAGTTAGCGGCCTTAGAAGGCTGACCAGAGCCAGAAGCCTTTGGAGTTGACTGACTAACAGGTTTGGGTGGGGGCTGAGGCTTAGGGGCAACAGAAGGCGGCACAACCGGACCGGCAGTGTCCGCCTTCTGCGTTCCCTGGCTCCTTGTCACCACCGGAGGAGGGTTACTCTCCAGGGGCGAGATGAGCCGAGGCTCCGCCCCCAACCAAGAAGTTGGGGTCTGACATGAAAAGTCTTTGGTGGGGCGCTTGCCTGCCACCGCTGCACTAAAAGTATACACTGAGGTGTTAGAGGTTGAGGCAGCCGCAGCTGCACCAGGGCCTTCAACCAGTTTTTTGGCATCCAGAAAGGACAGCCCCTTCTCCACACGCACCTGCTGAATCTTGCACTCGGATATCCAACGAGGGCATTTCTTATCCGAAGCCATATGCGCCCCCTGGCAATTCACACACAGGGGGGTGGCTGTGCAGGACTCGGCAGAGTGTCCGGGCCTAGTGCAACGGGCGCATGAAGCCTCTGCCTGACGGCATGTCTTCTGCCCATGGCCATACTTTTGGCACTTAAAGCACCGGAGGGGAATAGGGACGTACTTTTTCACTCTCAGGGAGTAGTAACCTCCCCAGATGGTAGTAGGAGGGGTGGGGGTGCCAAACGTCAGGATGATGGTAGGGAGACGGATCTCCCCACCACCTCGCTTGGAAGCGAAGCGCCTGACGCAAGTCACCCCCTGAGACTTAAGGTTCCTTACAAGTTCATCTTCTGACAGTTCTGCCAAAGCTTGATCTTTGATTACGCCTCTTGACGAATTCATAGTTTTGTGGGGTGTGACTTCCACAGGAGTGTCTCCGATGGAAGAGAGCCCCAGTAGCCCGCTGGAGTGTGCCCGAGTACGGCACTCCACCAGCAAGTCACCAGACCTGAGGCGCTGGGCGTCAGGCCTGCCAACACGGCTCCTGAGGGTCTCCCCCACCAGAAAAGGATGCAGCTTGGTAACTGGTTTCTCCTTCACCTTGCTATGGACAATGAGGAAGCGAGGCCATACGGCCGACGCCTGAGGCGTCGCTTCCTCACAGTCTGAATCACTGTCATGTGCAATGTCGGTGTCTATGCGCCGTTTCTGTGCTAGTTTTGTTTTTTTGGTTTTATCCATATTATATTAGTAGAGATATTCATCCCCCGGGGGTCCCCGCCCGCCACCGAGCCCAACAAGGGAAAGTGCAACTGTCGGCGGGTCTCCAGCCGACGCACAATGGAGACTGCCCGAAAGATATACTCAAGGGGGTAAGCCCGATTGAACCGTTTGAGCCACCGCCTTCTATCACACCGTTGAATGCAGGGGAATACTGGCGTAAAGCACCTAATCAGCAGCAGAAGCTATAGCATGGTGCTCCGTATAGCAACCCGCATGTCAACAGTGGGATAGGGCTCAACGTGACAAGAGCCGATTGACTAGGCCGGTACGACTAGCCTCCCGTTTAGGTAGAAGTCAAGGCCGAAGTGGAGTGTTGGCACCAGTGAGCCGCAGCCCAAAGGGAACCTCAGCCACCAGGATCCTCTTCTCCCCCGACACGGGTCTCCAAGCACGGCAAACACTTGGGATCCAAAGGACCAAAACGTCACGAGTATTTTTAAGGACCAATCCAACATGGTACGACCTAGGTTAGCACAGCTCCTTAAAAACCGGACCAGTGAAAAGGCTGAACAACATATCTGCTGACATCAAGTCCTAATCCTGGACAAAGATGGCACCCGTCCGCTAGCCCACTCAGTCAGGGACTGAGCGGACTACCCACCTACGCCACGTGGAGGCCGGTGCCGGGTAGGCAGTGGCACAGAGAGCGCTGATGGCCTGGAAACCTCTTGGGCCAAGAATTATCACAGCAGCCTTTAGAACCAGGAAAAAGATCAAGCTGAACGTCATCCAGTGTTATGCGCCCACTAATGACAGTGATGAGGAAGAGAAACAAGAGTTCTACGACCGACTCCAGAGTGTTATGGACAAATGTGCGGAGCGAGACATCACCATCATCATGGGTGATTGTAATGCCAAAATAGGGGAGGACAACACCGGATACAAAGAGGTGATGGGGAGATGGACTAGGGGAGATGAGTGAGAACGGGGAGAGGTTCGTAGACTTTTGTGCTCTAAACAGACTTGTCATTTGAGGCAGCATCTTCCCACACAGAAGAATACACAAAGCAACGTGGGTCTCACCTGACCATACAACAGAGAACCAAATAGACCATATCTGCATAAGCAAGAAATTTAGAAGATCCCTTCAAGATGTTCGAGTGAGGAGGGGAGCAGATGTCGCCTCATACCATCATCTGCTTATCTTAAGAATAAAGCTCAAGTTAAAGAAAAGCAGCACAGGGACAACAAGATTGATTGTACATTGCTTAACGTCCCGACAGCAACAAGGCTTTCTCAGGACGTGCCTGCACTGCTTGTGAAAAAAAACTAAACAGAACATTGAATGTATGTCGCCAGCCGGTCCAATACGTTAAATAAACCTAACACATGGGGCTAAATAAAGCTAAGACCATTTAGCAACACACATCCAATATCAAGAGCTACAGGCAGTGCAGACAGTAGGGAGAGTTTTAAAAAGGCAAATAAAGGTGAATGGACCTCGGGTAGACAGAAACACATGCCCCAGAATAGAGAGAAAAACCCACCCTGTGGGGCTGACCAGGGTGACCCTGGGAACTAAAAAATACCTAACCCCACCCAAGTCCCCCAGGGCAGACCCGGGTGGGGGAGGGACAACAAGAAGACAGCGCTATAATGTAGGCCTCCCGAGAGAGACTGGAGTGAGAGAAGAGTTCAAACTGGTGCTCTCCAACCGATTTCAAGCGCTACAGGAGCTAGTAGATGAAGAGGAGGCGGTCACCACAGAGCAGCAGTGGAAGGCAGTTAGAGAGGCACTGTACTCAACCTGCAAGGACACTGTAGGGTTCAAGAAACACCATCACAAGGACTGGCTGTCGGCACAGACCTTGAAGAAGATAGAAGTGAGGAAGCAGAAGAAAGAACAGTTGTCAACAACAGTCGCACGAGAGCAGCCAATGCAAGAGCACATGAGGAATACTCGGAAGCCAACCGCGAGGTGAAGAGGAGTATCGGGGCAGACAAGAGAGCCTACACAGACGGCCTAGCAGCAGAGGCAGAAAAGGCAGCGACCCCCACCGTCAGTGAGATCAGACATCCCCCCTGCAAACTCACCGCTCAAAGTCAACACCAACCCTCCCGGTAAGCATAAATCCTAAAAGCCTTGAAGACCCTGAAAAATGGGAAAGCAGCCGGCCCAGATGGAATTCCTCCAGAGGCGCTCAAGGTAGACCTTTCAGTCACAGTCAACATGCTGCTGCCTCTACTGCAGAAGGTCTGGAGGGAAGGAAGAGTACCAGCAGAGTGGAAAAAGGGACACCTGGTAAAACTTCCCAAGAAAGGAGACCTAGGATCCTGCAAGAACTGGCGCGGCATCATGCTACTGTCAGTACCTAGCAAAGTACTGACCCGCATTATCCTCGACCGGCTGAAAGATGCAGTGGACGAAAAACTTAGACCAGAACAAGCTGGCTTCAGGAACGACAAGTCGTGTACAGATCAAATAGCAACGCTCCGAATCATCAAACAATCCTTGGAGTGGCAGTCGACGCTGTACCTCAACTTCATCTACTTTCGCCAAGCGTTCGACAGTGTGGACAGAGAAACCATCTGGCAGCTCCTCCATCACTATGGAATCCCTCAAAGCTTCACTACCCTGATCCAGCAACTTGATGAAGGCGCCACCTGCCAAGTTATCCACATTGGCAAACTGACAGAGGACTTTGAGGTGAAAACAGGAGTCCGACAAGGATGCATGCTCTCCCCATTGATCTTCCTGTTAGTGGTCGACTGGGTGATGAGACAGGCAACTAAAGCAGGGAAAAACCGGAATCCAGTGGTCCCTGAATCAGTTCCTTGAGGACCTGGACTTTGCGGACGACTTGTGCCTGATGTCCCAGATATACCAACATATGCAACAGAAAACAGATAACCTGGCCCAAGAAGCATCCAAGACTGGACTGCAAATCAACCTGGAAAAGACAGAAACCATGAAGCAGCAGAAGCTAATCACCCTTGGAGACAGCGCCTTCACTACCCTGAGACCAGTCTGGAGGTCAACATATCTATCTGTCCGCAACAAGCTACGAATTTTTAACAGCAACGTTAAGTCTGTCCTCCTCTATGGCTCAGAGACCTGGAGAGTCACCAACACCCTAACCAACAAGCTCCAAGTATTCGTCAACGGCTGCCTTCGCAACATACTGAAGATCAGGTGGACAGACAAAATAAAGAATACCGATTTTTGGCAGCGGACAAACCAAGATCCCATCGACCAGCAGATTGCCAGGCGGAAATGGCGATGGATACAACACACCCTGCGGAAACCCCCACAGGACATCACCCGGCAAGCTTTGCAGTGGAACCCCCAAGGAAAGAGACGGGTCGGTCGCCCTAAGACCACCTGGAGACGATCATGTGAAGAGGAAATGAAGAGCTGCAACCTGTCGTGGGGTGAATTGAAAAAGGCTGCCCAGAATCGAGTGCGCTGGAGGACTGTTGCAGAGGCCCTTTGTTCCACGAGGAATCCAAGGAATTAAGCAAGTAAGCAAGCGGCAACATGAAACAGCTCTACGACATTACCAGAAGATTGTCTGGCAAGTATCGCCATACAGAAAGACCAGTAAAAGACAAAGAAGGCAAGCCTATTGCAGACAGAGCAGACCAACTCGACAGATGGGCCGAGTATTTTGAAGAGTTACTGAACAGACCCACCCCACACGACCCCCCAGACATCCAGCCAGCAGAGACTGACCTACCCATCAGCTGTGACAGACCCAGCCGGGAAGAGATCAGTTAGTTATTTGGGCTTAACGCCGGGCAGGCAACTAAAGCCATTTCACGGCGGGAAGGGTAAAAGTCTGGTCCGCCAGACTAAAAGAAAGGTCTTAAGACATGATGT
Organism: Semisulcospira habei; assembly: GCA_036245525.1. NCBI lineage: Eukaryota > Metazoa > Mollusca > Gastropoda > Semisulcospiridae > Semisulcospira > Semisulcospira habei. The sequence continues at coordinate 99,127,996 of BTPG01000001.1, forward strand.
AAATATACCTTTAAAATATGGCAGGCTAAAATGTCGCACAGGTCTTTAAAGAAAACGTCGAAAGACTCTCAAAAACGTCAAAATAATAGAAACATCATAGTCTATAAACGCTCAAATCTTATTAGAAATATGGCACTCTCTCAGAAAACTGAAGATCTTGTCCGGGGGCACATCCCGGAACAAAACCTTCAAGGAGTCTGCTGTGAAATGTTTATACCTTTTGTCGATTAGATCAGCACAAGACAGCAAAAAGTGTTGAACAGAGTACTGCTCGTCGCAGGCAGAACACCATGGACGCTCCTATTTTTTTTTAGTAAATATGAGTGCTTAACATACGTGTGCCCGATGTGGACCCGAGCCAGGACAGTCTCCTCACGGCGGCTGCCGCAGCGATAAGGTAGACCGTCGGACAACTTAGGAAGGGCTTCATGCAGCTTGTTAGCTTCCTCTTTGTCCCACTCGGACTGCCACTCACGGGCTATGTACGCACTAGCCACATGTCTAAAATCACTATAAACAGTCTGTGTGTCGGGGACAGTGTCGTTGCGGGCATCGCTGGCTGCAGAATCTGCTATCCTGTTGCCTTCGATGCCCACATGCCCTGGAACACATAAAAATGATGTCATAATATTCCTTCATCAAGTCTGCGTAGAGCCCTCTGATCTGCACCAGCAGTGGGTGGTCATTTCTCGTGCCCTGAAGGGCCTGCAGGGCAGAAAGAGACAGAATCAGGAAGTTCCTTTCTCTAGATCGATATGCATGCCTGAGTGCCAGCAGAACCGCCTGAAGTTCTGCACTAAATACAGATGAGTGGTCTGGGAGGCGGTGCTTAAATGGGCGTTTAGGATGGCGAGAGGACACTGCGGCCGCAGCCACTCTCCCATCCTCAGACTTTGATCCATCCGTATAGATACGACAATAGCCAGGACAACTTTTAGTTCATTGAGGCTCTGTTGGTATATGGCTGGTGGAGTAGTCTTTCTTGTGGGCAGTCAAGTCCAGCAAGGTGTCAGGAACTGGTAAGAGCCAAGGTGGAGTGATATGTTGCCTGGATTCCGAAACTCTTTCGAGGTCCAATCCGGCCGCCTGCAGATGAGGTTGGAAACGGAAAGAAAATGGACGGATGGGCATCGTAAATCTCTGCAAACGATGGTTTAAAAACACAATCATAGGCAGGATTGTCTGGATGGGCCTTCAGTTTCAGAACGTAGCTGAGCATGAGGTGGATGCGCCGGAGCTTGAGAGAAGGCTCCCCTGCCTCGGCATAAAGACTAGGAACTGGAGACATATCCGCAGATCCTGATGGTGAATTGTGTTCAGACGCTGTAGCACAGACTTGGAAGCTGAGCCATACACCACAGAGCCGTACGGTAATCCAGTTTGGACCGAAAAAGGGCCCGATACAGTCGAAGTAAGACAGTACGGTCCGCACCCCAGTCAGTTCGACCAATGACACGCGAGCCTCCTGACAAGAGGTTCTGAGGTAATTTATATGGTTGCGGAAGGTAAGTCTTTTGTCAAAGATGACGCCCAGAAACTTTGCCTCCTCTGCCACCTTAATTGGCACTCCAGCAATAACATACAATAATAATGCGTACTTGTATAGCGCCTAACCTCAGAAAGCTAATTGTTTAAAAAAAATTAATCACATAAACGCAATTTACCAAACAAAGTTTATTTAAAAATTAAAAAATTGAAAACAAAAATACAACGCACTCTATAAACAATCTATACACAATCACCATTCAGAAATGCATATCATTCATTATAGACTCATACACGATTAGAGACTCATACACGCACTCACGCACGCGCGCGCACACACAAACGCATTACTACTAATAGAGTTGACTTCAACATATTGGCAGGTCTGTGACAAAGACAAGATGTAGCAGACAGAAAAAAAGATGGGTGTTTAAGGCTCGCCTGAACGCCTCTCTCGAAACCATGTTCGCGTGGGCTTGGCTCTGGTACCTCGATGACCTCTCACCAAACGACTTTGTTTTGACGAGAGGGATACGTAGGACTCGAGAGTCGGCAGCAGAGCTGAACGGATCTCATTTCTGAAGGCAGCCTTGCTGAACGGCATAATTAATAAAGGCATAAAGCCATGTGTGCTTTTAATCTTTTGCTGCCTGAAGAACTTCAGTAAAACACGTTGAATAAACACTCTATTGGAATAAACACACACACACACACAGACAGCTTGCAGTATGTTTCTAATTAGTTTAATACCGATGGCTACATTTATGTCCGACGACTGTTGTGTTGCCAAAATCAGAATTAAATGGAAATTTAAGCATTGTAGGGGTTGGGACGGGGGGGGGGGGGGGGGGGGGGGGGGGCCGCTGTAATATGAGTTGCACCAAACATCTATAATCTACGTCAGTGGCAAACGGAGAATGAGGGGATTCTAATACCAGTTCCAATGCAATTGTGACCAGATTTTTGTTGATGTCTGTCTGTCTGTCTGTCTGTCTGTCTGTCTGTCTGTCTGTCTGTCTGTCTGTCTGTCTGTCTGTCTGTCTGTCTGTCTGTCTGTCTGTCTGTCTGTCTGTCTGTCTGTCTGTCTGTCTGTCTGTCTGTCTGTCTGTCTGTCTGTCTGTCTGTCTGTCTGTCTGTCTGTCTGTCTGTCTGTCTGTCTGTCTGTCTGTCTGTCTGTCTGTCTGTCTGTCTGTCTGTCTGTCTGTCTGTCTGTCTGTCTGTCTGTCTGTCTGTCTGTCTGTCTGTCTGTCTGTCTGTCTGTCTGTCTGTCTGTCTGTCTGTCTGTCTGTCTGTCTGTCTGTCTGTCTGTCTGTCTGTCTGTCTGTCTGTCTGTCTGTCTGTCTGTCTGTCTGTCTGTCTGTCTGTCTGTCTGTCTGTCTGTCTGTCTGTCTGTCTGTCTGTCTGTCTGTCTGTCTGTCTGTCTGTCTGTCTGTCTGTCTGTCTGTCTGTCTGTCTGTCTGTCTGTCTGTCTGTCTGTCTGTCTGTCTGTCTGTCTGTCTGTCTGTCTGTCTGTCTGTCTGTCTGTCTGTCTGTCTGTCTGTCTGTCTGTCTGTCTGTCTGTCTGTCTGTCTGTCTGTCTGTCTGTCTGTCTGTCTGTCTGTCTGTCTGTCTGTCTGTCTGTCTGTCTGTCTGTGTGTGTGTGTGTGTGTGTGTGTGTACACAAAACCCCTGAAATGGGCGACTTTCTTTACCATCCTTATGGAAAATGGGTTTGTGTAAAATTCTGGGTGACCAAGTGAGGCACCCATTTTTTCAGAGAGTTGTTTCTGCATTATCTTTCATTCAAAAGCCAAAGAAAAAAAATATCAAAATAGGATGTCCCCATTTTCGGAGATTTACTTCAAGTTGTGTTTCTGAGACGCACTGAGCCTGTGTGTTCACACGAAAGCGATTGTTTTGAGATCAACTTGATGATCGCTGATTGGCCAGTTGCACAGTGACACTGATGAACTGAGTTGTTTCCCTTTTCCTTTCGTCCCCGCCGGCCATTCTTTCCGTTCGCAGAGGTACCAGCTTTTTGCAATATTTCTTAGTTAAGAGCACGCCCAAATGTACTTGTTCAGTGCAGTTTATTTAACTGAGAGATGCTCCCAATCCGATACAATTGCACAGTCAGCCAATACTGACCCGTTTGGCCCAGAAAGCTGAGGCGTCTGCTTCGGCCTCGAGGTCAACGGTCAGTGTCTGCCTCAGTCTTGTAGTAAAGGATAATAGAACCCCACGATTTTAACAAAAGTTTTCTTCAATGAAAGGAATTCGATCAATAACACCATTACAAGGTCAATCTGTCACGCGATTTTGTTGCTTTTTTTTGTGACGTGCGATTGTGATCGAAAAGTAACTTGACACATGCATGCACTATGACTCTTTTTTTTTTTTTTTTTTAAATGGCGCCAGATTTCAATCCTCGTACGCAAAACTGCCTGGCGATTCGAAGAACAGACTTCCACGAACAGGTTTTTCGGATTGTGCAACTGAAGTGTCGCTTTTTACTGTATTACCAGTTACTGTTCGTAGGGGGCTGGGGGTACTGCAGTAATTATGTATATATCTGATTCAAAATGTCAATGGTTTACATGGTTGTATTTGACATGTTTGCAGCAACACCGTTTTGGTCACACTCAGCACTTTCTGCACACACCCAGCGCTGGATGGCAGCAGGATGTCCAAACCCATCGGGATCTATGGAAGTGGACAAGCACGCCCCTTCCTGGCACATGACCAAGGCCCATGGCAAAATTAGTCAGCTGCAGCATCATAGCCCCCCAGCCTATGCCACAGATGGTGCGTCTGGTAGGAGGGTGCATAGACGGCAGCGGAATGCCCCCAATTACACACTGGTAAGTGATTTTATGATCATCTTCATTTTATTGGCTCGCGTGTGAAGCAAAAGTGAGTTTATGTTCTGGGCCACTGGTCGTCCGTCCGTCGTCCATGGTAAACGTTAACTCATTCTACCCCAACACCAAAATCCTTAAATTTTGCCCCTGTCCTCTCAAGACTGCATTGCAGTGCAGGACACAGATCAACCATGATTGATTGATTGATTGTACATTGCTTAACGTCCCGACAGCAACAAGGCTTTCTCAGGACGTGCCTGCACTGCTTGTGAAAAAAAAAAAACTAAACAGAACATTGAATGTATGTCGCCAGCCGGTCAAATACATTAAATAAACCTAACACATGGGGCCTAAATAAAGCTAAGACCATTTAGCAACACACATCCAATATCAAGAGCTACAGGCAGTGCAGACAGTAGGGAGAGTTTTAAAAAGGCAAATACAGGTGAATGGACCTCGGGTAGACAGAAACACATGCCCCAGAATAGAGAGAAAAACCCACCCTGTGGGGCTGACCAGGGTGACCCTGGGAACTAAAAAATACCTAACCCCACCCAAGTCCCCCAGGGCAGACCCGGGTGGGGAGCCATGGAATTCCAGGCTGGTAAGCTTGCATTGTGTCATCAGGACATCAGCTGGCTGTCCTTTTTGTGACTGCATCGCCTACTAGTTCTAGAAAAGAGAGGGTTAGTGGGAGAGAAGGAATGACAGACCTATCATTTTAAGCCTTCCACTGAACACCTGCTACATAAAGTAGTAGGGACTACCCCCAGGCGCCCCGCAACCCGCTGGAGAATATCCAGTCCTCCCTCCGAGAGGGGAGGCTAGTGCATGAATATTCCCAAACAGATCTTGGACCTGCTGGATAGATTTAAGTTTTTACCGCCTACAACCGGTTTCGCCCCAGGGGGGGGGGGGGGGGGCTTTGGGCGACGCCTTTGTTAAAAGTAATAATAATAATAATAATATGGCGCATTTCTCATATTTATAACTCAATGCGCAGATATAGCCGCGAACTGAACCCAACAAGCACGCTCACAAGTAAAGAATAATTGCACCACAAAATTGCCTAGGTGTTGCCTTTTCAAACTTTGTCTTCTTCCACTGCAACACCTCATAGTTTTCGGGATGCGATCCACGCTGTACTGACGTGCTACCAGTCAAATTCTAGAGGCAGCGTTGTGTTTGCAATTTCAGGTTACGCCGTATGTGTGTTTGCAATTTCAGGTTACGCCGTATGCCTACCTGAAGAGCCTCCCCCCCCCCCCCACCCACCCCCTTGGGGCGAAACCGGTTGTAGGCGGTAAAAACTTAAATCTATCCAGCAGGTCCAAGATCTGTTTGGGAATATTCATGCACTAGCCTCCCGTCTCGGGGGGAGGGCTGGATATTCTCCAGCGGGTTGCGGGGCGCCTGGGGATAGTCCCTACTACCTTATGTAGCAGGTGTTCAGTGGAAGGCTTAAAATGATAGGTCTGTCATTCCTTCTCTCCCACTAACCCTCCCTTTTCTAGAACTAGTAGGCGATGCAGTCACAAAAAGGACAGCTGATGTCCTGACGACACAATGCAAGCTTACCAGCCTGGAATTCCATGGCATTAGCGTAGCATTCTCAGAATTTAATCTTCTTCTTCTTCTCGAACGCCGTCACACTTGGAGTTTGGCTCTCAAAATGAAATCTGTGGTCTTCTGTAGCGCCTCCACAGGCCCGTACAGTTTCTCTTGTAGAGTGGCGGGCTTCGGCCATATCTCCTCCCTCAGCGGCTGGCGGTTCCCACAGTCCTGGAGGATGTGCTCTGCGGTCTGCTCTGCTTCTCCACAAGGGCACAGGGGAGATGGCACGAGGTGGAAGCGTCTGTGCAGGTGGAAATTGAGTCGGTTGTGCCCGGTCCTCAGACGAAAGATGGTCACCTGCTCTTGTCTGGACAGCTGATGGTAACTGTCTAGGGGCCGTTGTGGTGGTCTGTACACAGACTTAATGATGGTCTTCATCTCTGTGAAGCTGACTCCGTTTTCATCTTGTTCTTTCTCTGCGCCCACTTTTGCCATTCTGTCAGATTCTTCATTGCCGTAGATGCCACAGTGTGAAGGGATCCACTGCAGCACCAGTCTGGTGCACTTGATGTTTTGCAGTGCCTCTTGTAGACGTGGCAGTTTGCTTGCTGTTGCTGCCTCAAGGACAGACATGGCATCAGTAAGGAAGACAATCTGGGCATCAGGGTCTGCAGTGCCACTAAGGGTGTTAGCTGCGCGGACTAGGGCTTCCACCTCAGCTCTGTAATTTGTGCAGTGAAGGCCTGTTGGTACTGCCTCTGCCTGCCATTTTCCGTTTGGGTACTGAATGTACACCCCAGCCCCTCCATCCTGAACTGCATCTGTGGCTGATCCATCAGTGTATGCCCGTATCCATGCTTCCTGGGGATACTTTTCTTCGAGCATGGCCAGTGTCAGGGCTTTCTTGCTCACAGTGCTGTGCTCATCTCTGGTGGTGATGTAGGGTACCGTGGAAGAGATGGTGATGTTTTCTGGCTTACTTTCCCAAGGTGGAAGGTCGCTAGCAGGATTCAGAGCCTCTACCTGCGCAGGCAGCTTTGCCTGGTGTTTTCTCTGCAGTGCTCTCGTCTCCTTCACAAAGCTTGATCTTTTCAGTCTCCCTGAGGTTGGTTGTTTCATCCTAGCGTTCATAGGATGGTCTTTGGAAGACTTGACCTTTGTGGACTGTATCAAGGCTTTGCAATCTCTTCTCATGCGCAGGGGTGGGATGCCCGTTGTCTCTTCCATCTTTTCAATTGGTGTGGATCTCATTGCGCCGGTGATGATACGCAGTGCCTGGTTCTGAACTCTGTCAATGGTCTGCTGGTGTGACTGGGCTGCCGTCAACCATGCATTAGATCCGTACTCAAGGTGTGGTCTCACTGTGCCTTGATATACATTTTTGAGGATCTTTTCATTGGCTCCCCATTGTGTTCCAGCCAGTTTTCTCATGATGTTCAGCTTTCTTCTAGCTTTCGCTTCTGCATTCCAAATGTGCGGCTTCCACGTCAGCCTCTTGTCAAGGGTGACTCCCAGGTATGTCTGTTGGTCTTCCTACCGCAGCGGGGTGTTGCCCAGTGTTAGGTTGCCAGCCTTTGCCTTGTTGGAGAGAGAGAAGAGTGTGGCTGATGATTTTTCTGTGTTGATGGTCACACACCAGTTGTTGGTCCAGTCTGTCAGCCTGTCCAGGGCTAGCTGCATCCTGTATGTAGCAGTTGTTGCATACTCTTCTGTGCACCAGAGTACCAGGTCGTCTGCGTACAGGGCTGCGTGTACTCCTTTTGGTAGCTCTGGCACAAGGGTCGTTGATGAAAAGTATGAACAGTGTCGGTGACAGGACTCCCCCCTGTGGCACCCCCTGACGCAACAGCACTTTTTGGCCACAGTACCCATCCACTGTCACACGGGCTCTGCGATTGTGCAGGTATGACTTGGTCCACCGGTACATATTCCCTTGGATGCCACTGCGAAGGAGTTTCACAAGGAGACCATCCTTCCACACCTTGTCGAAAGCCTTCTGTAGGTCAATGAAGGCAGCTAATGTCACCTTCTGATCTTGAAAGGCATCTTCTATGACCTGTGCAAGGTGTGTTGTCTGGTCTTCTGTACTCTTGTAGCTTCTGAAGCCAGCTTGCTCTGGCACGATAATGCTCTCAGAGACCAGGTACCAGAATTTAATGAAAAATTTCGTCCCTTGAGCTATTCTGATTGAGTGTATTTTTTGGCTTTGAGTGACGCCTTTGATTATTATTATATATATATATATATATATATATATAATATATATATATATATATATATATATATATATATATATATATATATATATATATATATATATATATTATATATATATATATATATCTTTGCAGGTTGAGTTCAGCGCCTCTCTAACTGCCTTCCACTGCTGCTCTGTGGTGACCGCCTCCTCTTCATTTACTAGCTCCTGTAGCGCTTGAAACCGGTTGAACAGCACCAGTTTGAACTCTTCTCTAACTCCAGTTTCTCTCAGGAGGCCTACATTACAGCGCTGTCTTCTTGTTGTCTCTGTGCGGCTTTTCTTTAGCTTGAGCGTCATTCTTAAGGTAAGCAGATGGTGGTCGGAGGCGACATCTGCTCCCCTCCTCACTCGAACATCTTGAAGGGATCTTCTAAATTTCTTGCTAATGCAGATATGGTCTATTTGGTTCTCTGTTGTATGGTCAGGTGAGACCCAAGTTGCTTTGTGTATTCTTCTGTCGAGTTGGTCTGCTCTGTCTGCAATAGGCTTGCCTTCTTTGTCTTTTACTGGTCTTTCTGTATGGCCATACTTGCCTGACAATCTTCTGGTAATGTCGTAGAGCTGTTTCACGTTGCCGCTGCCTGCTGCCTTTTCTGCCTCTGCTGCCAGGCTGTCTGTGTAGGCCCTCTTGTCTGCCCTAATACTACTCTTCACCTCGCGGTTGGCTTCCGAGTATTCCCCCTGTGCCCTTACTTTGGCTGCTCTCGTGCGACTGTTGTTGACAGCTGCTTTCTTCTGATTCCTCACTTCTATCTTCTTCAAGGTCTGTGCCGACAGTCAGTCCTTGTGATGGTGTTTCCTGAACCCTACAGTGTCTTTGCAGTACCAGGAAAGGTCTTCAACAGGATCATCCTGGAGAGAATAAGAGCTCCGTTGACCCCCAGCTGAGAGACCAGCAAGCACGATTCAGGAAGAACCGATCTTGTACAGACCAGATCGCCACTCTCCGCATCATCGTGGAACAGTCTCTGGAGTGGAGCTCCCCGCTGTACGTCAACTTTGTGGATTATGAGAAAGCATTTGACAGTGTGGACCGAGAGACTCTGTGGAAACTCCTACGACACTACGGTGTACCCACAAAGCTCGTCCGCCTGATCAAGAGCAGCTACGATGGCATGACATGTCGCGTGATCCACGAAGGGCAGTTCACCAGGGAGCTCCAGGTCAGAACCGGTGTCAGGCAGGGGTGTCTGCTGTCTCCGTTCCTCTTCCTACTGGCCATAGACTGGGTCATGAAGATGACCACAGAGCACAGACGAAGTGGAATACAGTGGACACTGTGGACACAGCTTGACGACCTCGATTTTGCAGATGACTTGGCATTACTGTCCCACACTCATCAACAAATGCAGGACAAGACCACGAGGCTTGCTGACATCTCGTCCCAAGTGGGCCTCTCCATTCACAAACAGAAAACAAAGACAATGAGGCTGAACGCAACCAGGGAAGAACCAGTCTTGCTTGCTGGCACCCCGTTGGAGGAGGTGGAGTCCTTCACCTATCTCGGGAGCATCAGACAAAAAAGGCGGCACTGATGCAGATGTCAGAGCACGAATCGGTAAAGCCAGAGCAGCCTTTCTCCAGTTGAAAAAAAGTGTGGAGCTCCAGAGAGCTGTCACAACACACCAAAGTCCGGATTTTCAACTCCAATGTAAAAGCAGTTCTCCTATATGGAGCAGAGACTTGGAGATTGACAAAAACCACAGTCAACAGAGTACAGACCTTCATGAACAGTTGCCTTAGAAGAATTTTGAAAATCCACTGGCCAGAGAAGATCAGCAACGTCATACTCTGGGAGAGAACAGAGCAGATAACAGCAGAGAATGAAATTGGGCGAAGAAGATGGGGATGGATCGGTCACAGTCTGAGAAAGCCAGCTTCCAGTATCACTAGGCAGGCATTGTCATGGAACCCCCAGGGAAAGAGGAAAAGAGGTAGGCCTGGCGTCGAGACCTCCAAGCAGACATCAAGAGACTGGGAACCACCTGGAGTAGAATCGAAGGATAAGCACAGGACAGGAGTTGCTGGAGGTCTCTCGTCGACGGCCTATACCCGGGTAGGGGTGACAGGCGTAAGTAAGTAATATAGATATATATATATATCCCAAGTCGCGGGCCGACAACCAGAAAGTCCATATGCCTCAGACAACACTTGTGACGAGTCAGGAACACCTTAATTGATTGTACATTGCTTAACGTCCCGACAGCAACAAGGCTTTCTCAGGACGTGCCTGCACTGCTTGTGAAAAAAAACAACCAACTAAACAGAACATTGAATGTATGTCGCCAGCCGGTCAAACACATTAAATAAACCTAACACATGGGGCCTAAATAAAGCTAAGACCATTTAGCAACACACATCCAATATCAAGAGCTACAGGCAGTGCAGACAGTAGGGAGAGTTTAAAAAAGGCAAATACAGGTGAATGGACCTCGGGTAGACAGAAACACATGCCCCAGAATAGAGAGAAAACCCCACCCTGTGGGGCTGACCAGGGTGACCCTGGGAACTAAAAAATACCTAACCCCACCCAAGTCCCCCAGGGCAGACGCGGGTGGGGATCAGGAACACCTTAAACCATAGCGCTCTTTGATATCCAGTGTGAACGGTACCGTAGATTGTTAACATTTTTCCCATCAAAACACGTGTGTACATATTTGGGCGTTTGAAAACAAACACACACACTCACACACACACACACACTTTTAGAATGAACACTACCGACGTAACTGTTCAACGATACACTTCTGTAACAAATGGTTACAAAACGCTATACGGAGAATCCAGTCAACCTGACAATGACTCCACCCCGTTCTAGAAATTCAGTACGAGAAACAACTAAAATAGATTGACACGCTAACGGTTGTGCAGAATAAATAAGTGCAATTATGCGTGTGCTTTTTCTGTGAGGCACAACTGCTGTTAAATTTCTTAAGGTGTGTCGACAAGGCGTAATAAACACAAATGGTGCTGAAAAGTGTCTTCAAATGTACGCGTATTGGTACTTTAAATACTTTGGATTGCTTTCCTGTGGTCTCAGTAACGTCTTTTGTCTCAATGTTGCTACTCACGTGAACAGTAAACCTCAAGCCGCTTGCAGACTCCCATGTTTCAAACTAATACGTACATCCCTTGCGATTGATTGATTGATTGTATATTGCTTAACGTCCCGACAGCAACAAGGCTTTCTCAGGACGTGCCTGCACTGCTTGTGAATAAAAAAAAACTAAACAGAACATTGAATGTATGTCGCCAGCCGGTCAAATACGTTAAATAAACCTGACAAATGGGGCCTAAATAAAGCTAAGACCATTTAGCAACACACATCCAATATCAAGAGCTACAGATTGATTGATTGCACATTGCTTAACGTCCCGACAGCAACAAGGCTTTCTCAGGACGTGCCTGCACTGCTTGTAAAAAAAACAACAACTAAACAGAACATTGAATGTATGTCGCCAACCGGTCAAATACGTTAAATAAACCTAACACATGGGGCCTAAATAAAGCTAAGACCATCTAGCAACACACATCCAATATCAAGAGCTACAGGCAGTGCAGACAGTAGGGAGAGTTTTAAAAAGGCAAATACAGGTGAATGGACAAAGGGTAGACAGAAACACATGCCCCAGAATAGAGAGAAAAACCCACCCTGTGGGGCTGACCAGGGTGACCCTGGGAACTAAAAAATACCTAACCCCACCCAAGTCCCCCAGGGCAGACCCGGGTGGGGTTCAAGAGCTACAGGCAGTGCAGACAGTAGGGAGAGTTTTAAAAAGACAAATACAGGTGAATGGACCTCGGGTAGACAGAAACACATGCCCCAGAATAGAGAAAAAAACTCACCCTGTGGGGCTGACCAGGGTGACCCTGGGAACTAAAAAGTACCTAACCCCACCCAAGTCCCCCAGGGCAGACCCGGGTGGGGGACATCCCTTGCGAACAGTAATAACATGCTTGAACATTCTTGTAAAAGAGTGATTTAAAAAAAAAAGTATTTTATTTCTTTGAAAATTTTTTGTGGATTTTTTTTATTTTTTTTTTATTTATTTACATATATATATATATTTTTTAATTTATTTATTTATTTATTTTTTTTTTTTTTTGGGGGGGGGGGGTTTGATTGATTGATTGTACATTGCTTAACGTCCCGACAGCAACAAGGCTTTCTCAGGACGTGCCTGCACTGCTTGTGAAAAAAAAAAATAAACAGAACATTGAATGTATGTCGCCAGCCGGTCAAATACATTAAATAAACCTAACACATGGGGCCTAAATAAAGCTAAGACCATTTAGCAACACACATCCAATATCAAGAGCTACAGGCAGTGCAGACAGTAGGGAGAGTTTTAAAAAGGCAAATACAGGTGAATGGACAAAGGGTAGACAGAAACACATGCCCCAGAATAGAGAGAAAAACCCACCCTGTGGGGCTGACCAGGGTGACCCTGGGAACTAAAAAATACCTAACCCCACCCAAGTCCCCCAGGGCAGACCCGGGTGGGTTTTTTTTTTTTTTTTTTTTTTTTTTTTGGGGGGGGGTCATCATTGATTGATTGATTGATTGTACATTGCTTAACGTCCCGACAGCAACAAGGCTTTCTCAGGACGTGCCTGCACTGCTTGTGAAAAAAAAACTAAACAGAACATTGAATGTATGTCGCCAGCCGGTCAAATACATTAAATAAACCTAACACATGGGGCCTAAATAAAGCTAAGACCATTTAGCAACACACATCCAATATCAAGAGCTACAGGCAGTGCAGACAGTAGGGAGAGTTTTAAAAAGGCAAATACAGGAGAATGGACCTCGGGTAGACAGAAACACATGCCCCAGAATAGAGAGAAAAACTCACCCTGTGGGGCTGACCAGGGTGACCCTGGGAACTAAAAAGTACCTAACCCCACCCAAGTCCCCCAGGGCAGACCCGGGTGGGGGTGGGGGTCATCAGCCAATGCACCGACTTGATAGCCCAGTGCGAACAATCTATACTAATGGTCAAAACTTAAGGGCCACTTTTTATCGCAGACGCACCGACAACACAACACAAATAATGTAGCAATACTTGGAGCGAGTACTTTGCTAATTTATTCAGTAAGCAATTGTAACAATAGCAGTACCTTAAAATGTTCACCCACCAGTCATTTGAAAATTCACACAAGACTGGTCCAGTCAGTAGCGAGTGTACCCACCATTTGCAGCCAAGCATTCAATGCAGTGTTGACGCATGGAGTTCACCAGGGTTCGGAGAACAGTAGTGGGATCGCTTCCCACTCTTGATGCAGGAACTGAGTCAGCTGGGGGACGCCTTGGGGTGGGGGGTGGTTGCTGACTACACGTTGCCCCAGAAACGTCCCAGAGGTGCTCGATGGGAGCCAGATCAGGTGAACGAGCTGGCCACTCCATCCTCATGATGCCCCGTTGCTCAAGGTACTCATCCACCACACGGGCGCGATGAGGTCGAGCGTTGTCATCCTGCAGAACAGCATTGTCGCCTATGGCTTGGAGAGCTGGCTGGATGAGGGGCTGCACAATCTCGCCCCGATAGCGCAGTCCAGTCAGGGTGCCTCGGATGACGTGGAGGGGGGGGTCCTGCCTTCCCTGCTGAAGCCTGCCCAAAATATGACCAAGCCTCCTCCGAAGCGATCCACTTTTTGGACGCATCCATCCGTGAATCGCTCGCCCTGGCGTCTCCAGACTCTCACCCTGCCGTCGTTGAAGGACACAGTGAACCGTGACTCATCAGTAAACAGAACCTGAGTCCACCGGAGTCTGTTCTATCTCACATGTTGACACCAGGCAACCCGGGCTCTGCGATGAGCTGAGAAGTATTCTCACTGCTGCTCTGCGTGAAGCCAGGCGATTTCCGTGCAGACGTCGGCAGACTGTGCTTCTGCTGACGTTAACTTGCATCATTTGGCGTCGCAGAGTGGTCGACATGACAGTTCGGTCGCGCAGAGCCGTCACACAGAGGTATCTGTCCTCCCTTCTGCTGGTGCAGCGCGGGCGTCGTGAGCAGGTTCGTCGTTCTGCCCTTCCAGTTTCTTGGAATCGTGCCAGCAGCCTCTGGATCACTGAATGGGACACCCCAAGACGTCTCCCAACTTCTCGTCCGGAAATTCTATCCTACAGCCATGCTAGCGCCCGGCCTTGATCTACTGGCGTTAGGCTTCGTCGTGGTGGCATGGTTAGAAATGTGACAATTATGCCCCTACTGTACCGGTATGTGTAGCGAAACAGAGGTGCTCAGTATTCACGACTGACCGACCCCTTTATCACGTGCATCACGACTTTACCGAGTTTTTCCACCTGCCTGCCATTTGTACGCTTGCCTGTATCGCACAGCTTTTCACAAAAACTGATGATGTTTTACGTGCATTTGACACGTTCGTAGAAATTGATGAATTGTTGTCTATTGTTCCCTGTACAGTGGACTGTCTAAGGTCAACATTTAACCCATTTGGATCGATTGATTGATTGATTGATTGATTTACATTGCTTAACGTCCCGACAGCAACAAGGCTTTCTCAGGACGTGCCTGCACTGCTTGTGAAAAAAAAAACAACCAACTAAACAGAACATTGAATGTATGTCGCCAGCCGGTCAAACACATTAAATAAACCTAACACATGGGGCCTAAATAAAGCTAAGACCATTTAGCAACACACATCCAATATCAAGAGCTACAGGCAGTGCAGACAGTAGGGAGAGTTTAAAAAAGGCAAATACAGGTGAATGGACCTGGGGTAGACAGAAACACATGCCCCAGAATAGAGAGAAAACCCCACCCTGTGGGGCTGACCAAAAATAAAATACCTGACTAAAAAATACCTAACCCCACCCAAGTCCCCCAGGGCAGACCCGGGTGGGGTGCATTTGGATCGAAAGAACATTGTATTTTATTACCGTACTTGCGACGATAAACAATGACACCAAAAAAAGAATGGGGTGGCCCTTAAGTTTTGACCATTAGTAGTGGCTTAATGTTTTAACGTTCTTTCCAGGGAACGGTCCAAGTGTTTGTTTTATGTTTGTTGCGAAGGGGTGAGGATGGCGTCAGGCGGGGTGAGGAGGTTGGACGGACTGTACATTGCTTAACGTCCCGACAGCAAGAAGGCTTTCTCAGGACGTGCCTGCACTGCTTGTGAAAAAAAAAAAATAAACAGAACATTGAATGTATGTCGCCAGCCGGTCAAATACGTTAAATAAACCTAACACATGGGGCTAAATAAAGCTAAGACCATTTAGCAACAAACATCCAATATCAAGAGCTACAGGCAGTGCAGACAGTAGGGAGAGTTTTAAAAAGGCAAATACAGGTGAATGGACAAAGGGTAGACAGAAACACATGCCCCAGAATGGAGAGGAAAACCCACCCTGTGGGGCTGACCAGGGTGACCCTGGGAACTAAAAAATACCTAACCCCACCCAAGTCCCCCAGGGCAGACCCGGGTGGGGTGTGAGGAGGTTGGATTGATTGATTGTACATTGCTTAACGTCCCGACAGCAACAAGGCTTTCTCAGGACGTGCCTGGACTGCTTGTGAAAAAAACCAAAACAGAACATTGAATGTATGTCGCCAGCCGGTCAAATACATTAAATAAACCTAACACATGGGGCTAAATAAAGCTAAGACCATTTAGCAACACACATCCAATATCAAGAGCTACAGGCAGTGCAGACAGTAGGGAGAGTTTTAAAAGGGCAAATACAGGTGAATGGACAAAGGGTAGACAGAAACACATGCCCCAGAATAGAGAGAAAAACCCACCCTGTGGGGCTGACCAGGGTGACCCTGGGAACTAAAAAATACCTAACCCCACCCAAGTCCCCCAGGGCAGACCCGGGTGGGGTTTGAGGAGGTTGGAGGGGGGGGGGGAGGGTGAGAATCTACATGACTTATCATCTTAAGCAACTGAACCGGTGACTTGCATATTTTTTGGGCCACAGCTACGGGCTCTGCAGAAGTTCCATACTTATCAGAATGGACCATACATAATAAATGAAATCCTTTCCTTCTAACTATATACGATTCTTAATCTTCGCGCGCGCGCGTGGTGTGTGTGTGTGTGTGTGTGTGTGTGTGTGTGTGTGTGTGTGTGTGTGTGTGTGTGTGTGTGTGTGTGTGAGAGAGAGAGAGAGAGAGAGAGAGAGAGAGAGAGAGAGAGATTGATTGTACATTGCTTAACGTCCCGACAGCAACAAGGCTTTCTCAGGACGTGCCTGCACTGCTTGTGAAAAAAAAAAAAACACAAAAAATCCCCAGAACATTGAATGTATGTCGCCAGCCAGTCAAATACGTTAAATAAACCTAACACATGGGGCCTAAATAAAGCTAAGACCATTTAGCAACACATCCAACATCAAGAGCTACAGGCAGTGCAGACAGTAGGGAGAGTTTTAAAAAGGCAAATACAGGTGAATGGACAAAGGGTAGACAGAAACACATGCCCCAGAATAGAGAGAAAAACCCACCCTGTGGGGCTGACCAGGGTGACCCTGGGAACTAAAAAATACCTAACCCCACCCAAGTCCCCCAGGGCAGACCCGGGTGGGGTGTGAGGAGGTTGGAGGGGGGGGGGGGTGAGAATCTACATGACTTATCTTAAGCAACTGAACCGGTGACTTGCATATTTTTTGGGCCACAGCTACGGGCTCTGCAGAAGTTCCATACTTATCAGAATGGACCATACATAATAAATGAAATCCTTTCCTTCTAACTATATACGATTCTTAATCTTCGCGCGCGCGCGTGGTGTGTGTGCGTGTGTGCGTGTGTGCGTGTGTGCGTGTGTGCGTGTGTGCGTGTGTGTGTGTGTGTGTGTGTGTGTGTGTGTGTGTGTGTGTGTGTGAGAGAGAGAGAGAGAGAGAGAGAGAGAGAGAGAGAGAGAGAGAGAGAGAGAGAGAGAGAGAGAGAGAGAGAGAGAGAGAGAGAGAGAGAGAGAGAGAGGAGAGAGAGATTCAATTGAGTACCACCTTGAGTTAAAAGATTAAGTGCACAACAGTTGTGCATATTGCGACCTTATAAATAAAGCATAAAGGATTTCTATATTATAATGTTCCTGATCACCTCAACAGAACATGAATCAGTATTAAGAGATCATTTAGGTGTCGTGAGCAACATCAGAGCAAAATACATATCAGAGCAAAATGTTTGGCCCCTGTTGCAAAGTGAATATTCTTAAAAACGCTTCATAAACTACTACCTTGACCTTCACTAAGCCGTTTAGCAGGGGTTTGCTACACGGGCCCTTTTAGGCCTGAGGGAGGTCAAAGGAACCATTATACCCCGAAGGCTGAAGGCCTGAGGGGGTAAAACGGTTCCTTGGGCCTCCCGAAGGTCTACAAGGGTCCGTGCAGCAAACACCTGCTACCAATAACGAATTTGTTTTCATTCCTCCACTCGTAAAAGAAATCAAGCTGAAATCTTCGGACCTGGATCACGCTAGACATGACTGACGTCAAAATAATATACATTCATACATAATATACATGATGTAATTTAAGGTCTTTCGTGACGTTGCGTTCTGCATGACCAGCAGCATTGTCTACAAATGCCAGAGTAATGCAATGGCAGAGGTGAGTGACTGTTTGCCTCAACACAAAATCTTCAATAAAACAGTCGCATTAGGATGCTCATGTGTTTACCATTCAGTGGTCTGAACACACTATTGCTGCAAATGTGCCCTACAGACAAATCGAGTAGTGTGCCTGCTGTCACAGTTTCGAACAACACAAAGTAACGTTGTGCTTTAGAACCTTTTGGTGGTCTTTTATAGAACAAAACTGGCATCCAAGACGCGTTATATATTCTGTTGATTTCTTTGCTGTTGGAAATGCTGCACACACATCTTTAACAGATATGTCTCATCGAGCGTAGTTGGCGAAGAACCGGCGTAACACCGAAGGCAGTGTAGATCCAGCGTAACGCGATCGGCGGCGTGTTGCCTGGGCGTGGGAACCTGTTTGTAGACAAGTAACCTCGCTGCTGTCTGGGTGAACATATATGATAATTAAAAAGAATGTCTACGATCTACTGCCATGCAGGGTCTCATGAGTGTCCGTGCCTGCTACACAGTTTAAATAATCAAGCAAAAAGGTTTTATTGATGCTGCTGAGCATTTTTGGAGATCACGACGATCTCTGCGTATTAACACAGACACAAAAGAAAAGATCATGCTGCAGATTAACATACTAAGCGAAGGCCTTGTAATTCTAGTCCAGGCCAGCAAGAGATCTTGGGCCCTCATGATTCCTCGTACCCTTTGTAGGATAATAAGATGCAATACTCTGGTCACTGGTGCTGCAGTGCGCCTTGAGGATTTATGGCTCTTTTTAGCTCGTCTGTCATTTCATCAGGGATAAATTCTTGCAAAGTGTGCACAGATCCTCATAGGCCCGCGCTCTAAGGTGGCTTTTCATGTTCTGCCTCCTGCTGATCTGATTACTATCCATGTTCCAAAGCATTCTGCTTTCAGTGCACGATGGACTTACTTGAAGTGTTTCCTGTACCCCGGATTCTTTTCAGTATAAGGACTGCGAATGTATTGTGATCTGGAGCCAGTCGCTAGCATGTGATAGGGCAGATTTAGCTCTGTGGCAATACCCTAGCTCTAGGCACCCGTCCATCTGCATCCTCTCGCCAAATATCCTGATTGCACAATCACTTTGGGTGAAGCAAGGGGGGAAAAGGGGCCGTTTGTAAGCACTGCTCTGATTGGCAGACTGAGTAGGTGCAGAAACGCCTACTAATAGACCGACCCTTGCCTATGGCGGGAAGATTTAGGCTCCGCCCCTTTAGTCGGGGTCCGGCAATCTGCTACCCGTGATTCACGAAAAATAGCGCGAGTGTAGACTGTCAGTGTAGTAAAGCGCGCTGTTGGACGTTGATTTTTTAAAACCATTTTTAGGATGGTATATCTTCTAAAGTATGCCATTATAGGAGCTGTAAACAAGTCAGAAAAAACTACCAAGTGAGTAGGAAAAGCACTGTCAAGGGAGAGAAGTGTGCATGATAGACCAATGATCATAGATCTACTTTGGTCCAAGCACACAAAAAAAAGATAGGAAAGAGGGGGGCGCTAAGTAAGAGACTGAAAGCAATGCATATGGAAGCCCCCCCGAAGGGGGGCGTATCATATATCCCACTGTTCCAGCCCCTAGGTGCATGGAAATTTAAATCTAGGTCCCCACAAGTGGGGGTCCAGATAATGAGCCGGTGTGGACAGCTGTTTCGGTCTTGGCGACCTCATCAGCACACCATCGGCAATACTGGAGGAAGAGAAGGAACTTCTGCTTACCTGCAAAGAAGACCACATTTTACTGTGGTTTCTGCAGGGGCATACATTCCATGCCTCCACCTAGAGCCAAATTTCCATGCACCCTAAGAGAGAACCTACTAAAAAGGGGGAAGGAGTTGCAGTCGAAATTGTAGTAAAAAACTAGACCGAAAGGGTTGACTGCCAGTGCTTGTAATTTAGAAAAAACTACCAAGTGAGTAGGAAAAGCACTGTCAAGGGTGAGAAGTGTGCATGATAGACCAATGATCATAGATCTACTTTGGTCCAAGCACACAAAAAAAAAGATAGGAAAGAGGGGGCCGCTAAGTAAGAGACTGAAAGCAAAGCATATGGAAGCCCCCCCCCCCCCCCGAAGGGGGGCGTATCACATATCCCACTGTTCCAGCCCCTAGGTGCATGGAAATTTAAATCCAGGTCCCCACAAGTGGGGGTCCAGATATTGAGCCGGTGTGGACAGCTGTTTCGGTCTTGGCGACCTCATCCACACCATCGGCAATACTGGAGGAAGAGAAGGAACTTCTGCTTACCTGCAAAGAAGACCACATTTTACTGTGGTTTCTGCAGGGGCATACATTCCATGCCTCCACCTAGAGCCAAATTTCCATGCACCCTAAGAGAGAACCTACTAAAAAGGGGGAAGATGTTGCAGTCGAAATTGTAGTAAAAAACTAGACCGAAAGGGTTGACTGCCAGTGCTTGTAATTTAGAAAAAAACTACCAAGTGAGTAGGAAAAGCACTGTCAAGGGAGAGAAGTGTGCATGATAGACCAATGATCATAGATCTACTTTGGTCCAAGCACACAAAAAAAAAGATAGGAAAGAGGGGGCGCTAAGTAAGAGACTGAAAGCAAAGCATATGGAAGCCCCCCCCCCCCCCGAAGGGGGGCGTATCACATATCCCACTGTTCCAGCCCCTAGGTGCATGGAAATTTAAATCCAGGTCCCCACAAGTGGGGGTCCAGATATTGAGCCGGTGTGGACAGCTGTTTCGGTCTTGGCGACCTCATCCACACCATCGGCAATACTGGAGGAAGAGAAGGAACTTCTGCTTACCTGCAAAGAAGACCACATTTTACTGTGGTTTCTGCAGGGGCATACATTCCATGCCTCCACCTAGAGCCAAATTTCCATGCACCCTAAGAGAGAACCTACTAAAAAGGGGGAAGATGTTGCAGTCGAAATTGTAGTAAAAAACTAGACCGAAAGGGTTGACTGCCAGTGCTTGTAATTTAGAAAAAAACTACCAAGTGAGTAGGAAAAGCACTGTCAAGGGAGAGAAGTGTGCATGATAGACCAATGATCATAGATCTACTTTGGTCCAAGCACACAAAAAAGATAGGAAAGAGGGGGCGCTAAGTAAGAGACTGAAAGCAATGCATATGGAAGCCCCCCAGAAGGGGGGCGTATCACATATCCCACTGTTCCAGCCCCTAGGTGCATGGAAATTTAAATCTAGGTCCCCACAAGTGGGGGTCCAGATATTGAGCCGGTGTGGACAGCTGTTTCGGTCCCTTAGCGCCCCCTCTTTCCTATCTTTTTTTTTTGTGTGTGTGCTTGGACCAAAGTAGATCTATGATCATTGGTCTATCATGCACACTTCTCTCCCTTGACAGTGCTTTTCCTACTCACTTGGTAGTTTTTTCTAAATTACAAGCACTGGCAGTCAACCCTTTCGGTCTAGTTGTAAACAAGTCAGTACAAACTAGGTATAGGGTTTAATTAGTACAACATGTGGGGATATTTCAGGTTGTAGATTATGTACTTAAGCGACTTTAAACTTAGCATTTTATGAAATGGGCAAATCGTGTCTACTTCGCCAACTTGTGACTTTTTTCATAAACTATAAAAGATTGCATGATCGCACATTTGTAGGTACTCTTTCCAAAGGTAATATCGGATTTAATGTGTTTACAGTCTGAAATTATGGGTGATCCTACCTACATGTGGGCATACAGTCCCTAAAGTAAATTTTCGTGCAGGCATAGTACACTTTTATGTGTGCACACCAACCACTAGTAGAAGAAAAATCTTAAGATTTCAGTCTATCTGAAAACTTTTTCACTCGGGAGTACTACTGCTAGTGCTGGTCTGTTTACATCACCGAGGTGTCTCTCATCCCAGCCATACGGGATCAGCGTACAAGTACAAACGCTGCACACACACTGTTACGTTTGTGGTTGTGTTATTCGTTGACAGCACGTGTGTGTTAATCATAGGAAAGAGCCCATATTCATTTGAGTTATTTTGGATAAGAATTACGTACCTTTTTAGTAGGATTCATTTTCTTTTGAACAGAGAATTGCGATTGATTTTTGTTGTGACGCGTAGTTTCGCTATGATTTTGTAAAGTTTTGACCTACATTAGACCGGAAGGTTCGAGCAGGGTCGCGATCTTTCTAGTGACCTCATATATGACGTCTAAGTTGTCGGCAACATTTCGTAACATTGTATCAAAGATGTTTAGAGGGTAGTGGAAATTTGTAGAAACTTCTAGAGTGTTCCTTTTTAATGAATATTAATGAGTTTTGGTTACGTTTTCTTTTCCGATTGGTTGTGTTGGGAGAATTTGCTGGATTGTTCTGGAAATCTGTAATAGTATGAAAACCCATGTTAGAAAGTATGTGTGTACATTGCATGAGAGACGCAGTGTGTCAAAAGTGTTGATGCATTATAGAGGAGAGAGACAGTACATCAGTGTTGGTGCATATTTTGTGGATGCATTGTGCGGAGATCGCATCGCTGCAATAAAATATTGTTGGAACTGTTACTCCATTGTGGTCTAATACCTTGTGCCACGTGTAACAAGTTGCAGCTGAATGAAGTTTCTTTACAAGAACCCTACGTGCGTGCGTCTGCTGTGATTGTATCATACTACTGCTACGACTACCACGTAACAAGGTAAAATATCTCCAAGAAGACCAACCAGTTTCACTCATTCAGTCTATCACTTTTTTTTTCTCCACTACAGAAACCAACAAATTGATTGGTCACATTTTGATCAGAATACAGTCCAACTTTCCACATTTTTTATGGACATTAAAAGGAACGGAGACACGACACATCCCTGAGATATATCTTCCCTGAGTTTGACAAGACTGCTGAGTATGCTGTCGACTTCAATCGTGCAATTCTGTTGAAGAGGAAGTCTTTCAGCCATCGGTACATCGTGCCACCCACACCAGACGGTAGAAGCTTTAGCAGCAGCCCCAGTTTACAGACTGTTTCCCATTTTTCATTTTCTTAATTAAAAAGAATTAGAATTCAATTGATGGGTTCCTAATGATTTTAGGGGAACATGGCTTAAACATCGCAGGACATATTAAGGTACACTTTGAAGCCCATCTTATAGAGTACTCGGGAACGGGGGGAGGGGTGCACGGTAGCCAGGTCTGGCTTATGGCCTGCATTTTTGATGAAAATGCAATTTCGCATGATTATCAGCTTATCTGTCTGTGACACTTCAGTTTCTCTGTCCATGTAAACAAAAAACAAGGCACTAACTCTCAGGTCATGGTTATGGCGGCCATGTTTTGGTCTACATAAACAGGATCTCCGAAACTACCACATGAAATTGCTTTAAACTCGGCGTTTTCATAGAGATCATCGAAAGGGAATTAATTACTGCAAGAATTAGATTGCAGGCCAAGGCCGTGGCAGCCATGTTCAGTTTTCACATATTCTTTTCCGGGCAATATCTCCGACACCATCGGAGTATTTGGCTCAGACTTAGACTAATGGCAGTGCATATTGACAGGATATGCTGTGCAGGGCCGGACCTGGGAAAAGTCGATGGGGGGGTTACAGATTCAGTATAAAGCGAAGGCGCGAAGCGCCGAGCCTTCTAGGGGGGTCCGGGGGCATGCCCCCCCGGAATTTTTTTTTTTCAAGGATGCAAAATGGTGCAATCTGGTGCAATCTGAGCCTTGAAAAAGCCATTTGTGATGGTCTGGGGACTTTGAGCTTTTTGAACAATCGAACTGACAAACTCTGGGGTACAAAAATTATCACCTGCCCCTCCCTTAAAAAAAACACCCACACCCACACCCACACACACACACACACACACACAAACATTTATTTATCAACAGAGATGTTTTGTATACTATTATTATTCACTACTTTTCGTTGATCGTTAACGGTATAAAGCTTTACCTTGTAGTTTATGAACATCAGGGCCCTGCTTTCACTTCAGTTCAGTCTTGCTGCACTAGGTTCCTCGGCATTAGTACCATTTGTGAATTGTATCTTCTGGCAAAACAGTTCACTGCCTCTTTGAAGTCAATATCAACATCCCTGTGCACTTTCAGTAAAGCAAGTGCATTGAGTCTCTGTTGCCCCATTGTAGAGCGCAGGTAGTTTTTCAGGTTGCGCAACTGACTGTTTGAACGCTCACACTCGGCAGTAGTGACAGGCAGGGTGCAAAGGTTCTTTAGCATGATGAACAGGTTGGGATAAAAATCCCTGTCACAGTGTTTCAGTGCTTCTGATGCCGTGGATGGGATGATAGCTGTCGCATTCTCAGCAGCACTTCGCCATTTGCAAACCCACCGTTGGTATTCTGCATCAAGGGTAGCGTTGTCTGGTAGGTCAGACTCCCACAACATTGCCAGTGTCTTCACCCCTTCTGGAACCTGCATGAAACCATCCTGGTTGTCTATTAAAGTGCTTGGCACCAGACAGAGACCATCAACTGCTAGGTCAGCATTTTTGAACCTCGAGTCCAATTCGGTTGACAGGTGTTCCAAGAAAGGAATGGCAATGCTAATCTTGAAATATTCTTCTGGAGTGGCCGCAGGTTGGTTGTCACGGAGAGTCTGGCGGGATGCTTGACGAGGAACAACAACATCAGTTGTCAAAGCATTTGCCATTTTGCTGACTTCACCAAACCAGGCAACGAACGCTGTGTCGACATCTCTTCTAATAGAAGACATGCAGTTACTGACCTCTTTGATTTCCCTGTAGGCATCGACAACATCTTTTGTTCTTTTCTGGAGCTTCACTGTCAAGGGTTTTAAGTAACGCAAACAATTGCGGACGACAACGAATGCAACGAGGAAAACACTGCTGCTCAAGGTGTGGAGAAAGCCAGTTGCCTTGGTCAATGTCTCACTGTCCCAATTGTCACTGTCTTCACACATTTGTCCCAAACAGTCGTGAACAACCAGGAAGAGAGATGTGTAAACCTCCAGTGCTTCATGTTTTTCTACCCATCTTGTTCTGCACAGATCAACAAGCTTTGTCTTTGTCGTGTCAGGCTGAGATGCTTCGATGGTATCTTCAAGTTTTCGTTGTCTCTTTGGAGAGTTTGAGAAAAACAGTGACAGTTCCCTCAGTGCTCCCATCATGTTCTTCACTGCAGGCAAGCCGCATGCTTTTACAATGCAGAGACTCAAGCTATGGGAAGCACAGTGAAAGTACAGTGCTTTGTTGTTCCTTGCTTGAAAACGTGCCTGCACTCCTTTAAACTTTCCTGCCATGTTTGCGGCCCCGTCATAACCTTGTCCTCTAACATTGTTGAAATCAAGCCCCCACAAGCCCAGACACTCAACAATCTTGTTGTAAAGTGTTTCACCTGTGGTATCTCTGCACTGGACAAAAGCCAGGAACTCTTC
>BTPG01000001.1:99158047-99275547 GCA_036245525.1 Semisulcospira habei
GTGTGCTGATGTTTTCGGAATGAATTATCCGCTTTTAATGCCAAGCAACAGCACACCGGGTAGTGATCGCTAATCCCTACCTGAAGCACGTCTACTGCCATCACCCTTGATTGAGTAGTTGTATATATGTGGTCTATAAGGGTGGAGGAAGTTGGACTAACACGAGTTGCTGTTTTAACTAGCTGCTTTAAACCAAACATAGACATGGTGCACTCCCAAGCAGGGTTATTCAAAAACATGTTAATATTGAAATCGCCTAGGATCAAAATTTCAGAGCTGGACTGTCTGACCTTATCCATCATGGCGATAAAGTCGTCGAACCATTGAAATGTTGATGCTGGGTTCCTGTAAATGTACCCGACCAGCACGGGGCTGGATTTGTTTGCCCTTAACTCAACCCAAATGCATTCTACGGTTTTTGACTCCAGGTCCCCACGCCTGCGAGTAATACCGCTAATTGAATTATGAATGTATACTGCAATACCCGTATGTCCCGGGTATTCAGCATCGCGGCGCAGTACAGTGAAGTCCTGGATAGAAACGGCCTCATCGCTGATGTTACGATTGAGACGCGATTCCGTTACACCAAACAAGTGAAATGGATTGGATTGACTCAAGAGCACACACAGATCGGGAACTTTGTTAGTTAAATGATAAACATTTAAATGGCCAATATGTAACTGGCGATCATACACCATGATTGCTAATGTATGTCAATACCAAAGAGTACAAATAAAAAAGCTTATAAATGATACAAAGGCAAATAAGAGCTGAAATAATAAAACAAAGCAAAAGAATATCAGTCCGCTCTAACACACAGAATGTGGGAGGCAAGTGAAAAAAAAAAAAAAAGAGTTTCTTCTACGCATTCACTGATATAGACCACACTACCGGTCACTAACGGTCACTAACAGGGACTAATCCCTTTAGCAAACTTCAACAGTCAAAGCTAAACGACCCCGCTGCGCGATAGGGGAAATAAAGTCAGCGCTGCGAAAGGACACAGATATGATCGTAGTGTGAATATACGTAGAGCACTAGTAGAGAAAGTGTCACGGTGCACAAGTACTAGTGCTATAAGCGTCACAAATCGCACAGAGTGAGAAGATCGGTATTCACGAATACTGTCGGCAGAAGTCAAAAGGATGACAATGTTAATATTGGACCTCGCGCAGTGGTTGAAGTTAAAAACAAATGAATACGTCTCTGCGCAAACACAATAATTATGAGCAATGAGACGCAAGAAAATCAATTCGATATTGTTCAGTGTTAGCCTGGAAAGTAAAGCACAAAGTTATGTAAGGAAGAGTAACTGAATGTTCTGGAAATGAGTCTAATACACACGCACGGGGTGGCTGTACTGTGCCCACGGTTCCTGCTGTGCGTATGGCGTGTATGTGAGCGGGGGGACGCTGAAAGGATACGTTGGTTGCGTCATGCTGAAGTGTCCCCATGGTCCGGCCTCGCGATACTGTGGAAATGCGGCACTGTATGGTGGTAGTGGCGGTTGCTGCCACATAGGATACTGGCCCGGCATTTGTTGCTGATAGCTACATTGACTCTCTGCTGTACCACCAAATCTGGATTCGCTGTACTGTGATTCCAGACCTGGTGCTACAGCAGAGGACACTGACAGTCCACCTTGACTCTCCGGTGCAGCACCGAAGCTGGATGCACCACAGAGCGATTCCAGGTTGGGTGCTGCAGCGGACACTGACTGTCTGCCGGCTGCGACATTAGCGTAAGTGTTGGTGGTGCCAGCGTGTCCTTCACGTCGCTGACGGCGGTGACGGTCACCACCTGCAGGCTGGTTGTTGGGAGTGGTGACGTCAGTAGCTGGCCCTCCTCTCTTTATGTTGAGGGCCAGACTGATGGTGCCCTGGCGACTAGGATGGATGGGGTCACCGCGCCTGTAGAATTTTCTACGCGGCAACCCATCAACAGCAGTAAAGACCTGAGTGTTGTCTATCAGTGTGACACCCAGCTTTCTGCACACATGGAACAGGTTACTGTTGGAGGCGGTGATGGCCCTATACAGCTGGTGTCTACTGTCGGTCGGCAGGATGGAGGATGCCTGCAGACGAGCGCCGGGAAATACCCGCCTGCATTCCCGGACGAGCTGTTCCCACACAGCGCTGGTCACTTCCTTCTGTTTGCAATCGTTGATCCCCACGTGGAAGGTCACCAGTGCCACCGCTGTGTGGGACGCGTGTTGTCGCTGGAGCCAGTTCAGCAGGTGGACAGTCCGCAGGCCAGAGACAGATAATACGTCTACTTTTTCTATAGGGTAGGTGGGCATCTTCTCTGCCTTGATGTTGCGAACAACAGAGTCTCCAATGACCAGCGTGGTGGTGTCACTCTGCACTGAATGTCGCAGTATTTGCTCATCTGGAGACATTTTGTTATTACGCTGCTGCTGGCTGCTGGCGTGGTCATACCCGTTGTTGACCTCAGGCAGGCCGCCGGTAATCCGTACTGGTATGAGTCGCTCTGGGCTCTTCTCGGCTGCACTCACAGCCTGTACCGTGGCCAGTTCTTGCAGAACGGGTGGAGGGGAGGGGTGACAGGGAGCAGCGATTGCGCTGCCCGTTACCTGGCGCGGAGACGCACAGATATCAACATTGGCAGACAGGTCAGTTTGAGTGTTACCACTCATGGCAACGTCTGAGTTGTTGGACGCAGTGGCTGATTTCTTTTTCAACTGTTTTTGAATTTCCCTCAGGCGCTGCTTGTGGCTCTGTTTGGCGGAGGATAGCTGGTTGACAGTGCCGTCTGTGGCGTGTTGAGCTGTCTCCACACCAGTTATCCTGTCGTCCAGGCCGGACAACACTTCGCCCACACTTTTCTCCGTAACCTGTAGATCTCTGGCTCTCTTGACCGCCTCGTCACGGAGCTGACTCTCGAGCTGATCAATCCTGGCTAGGGCTGCTGAAAGTCCTTTGAACAGTGTACTGACGTCAGCGCGAAGGTCCGTGATGAGGTTACAAGCACTTTTGAGTTGTGCTCGCAGAGTATCAGGGTCAGTGGTGTCCTCGTGAGGACAGGTAGTCCCGAGGGCCGTGGTGGGTGCGGCCTCTGTATTACGTAATCCCAGTCCCGGAGACGCGGGACTGGCGTTCGTGTTTGGTCGGGTTGGGGGAAGGGGCGTGGCAGTGGACATTACGCCATCAACTGTTGCCGCAACAAGTGAAAAATCAGTGCGGGCGTTCTGAAGTGGCTGGCCAGTAGATGTGATGATGGGATTAGTCGGGGATGAGTGGTCGGATAGAAGGGGCGTCGGTTGATAATCCCCTGTGATTGACGACTCTGCCGGCTGCACAAGAAGAGAGACTTCTTTGTTGTCCGAGGGAGTGGAGAGGGTAGGCGTGATGGGGGTGTCTGCTAGGGAGACAGCCAACAGCAGGCCCCGTGAGGAGTTGGAAGGGGTGGCGGGTGAGGTGACGATACTTTCTGTAACGTCAGGGCCAGATGCAAGATGGTTGCTGGTGACGGGGACATTGTCTGTAGGGTCCGCTGTACCGGCCAGGAGCTGTTGTACATAATCACAAAGGGCCCGGTACTCCGATCTCACCCACAGACCCTTTCTCTTCCCCTGAATCATGCAGGTGCCACCGGTTGTCCGCCTCTTTCTAAAGTACACGGTGATGACGATAAGTTTGTTCTCGTCTGTGTGTACCGGCCCTTCATATATCTTAACTATTGTCTTGGCCAGGTGATCAGGGACCAGGGTGTGGGGAGAGAGGTAGCCATCAAGGGTGACAGCTTCATTGTCATAGTTGAAATCTTCCCATAACACATTGTGGACTCCTGCAGTGTGTTTGGGCAGAAGCTGCATGTATCTCACATACACGGCATTCCTCCACGTCTTGAGAATGCTGAGGGCATTAGCACCTTTACATTCAAATCTTGTTTGGAGTTTGTCTAAGGTGTCTCTCAGTACTGGGTCACGGGGGATGGTGGGAGTGGAAGGGGGTTGGTGTACAATGGCTATAGTTGTCATGGTTTCAGATAGGAACAGACATGTGATTTAGAGTGGGGCGGGAGACGAGGATGGGTCACTGACGAAATGTGGTTTATAGTTGGGGGTGGGGGGGGGGGGGGCAGTGGAGGGTGGCTACGCAGGAGAGGGAGGGCGTGCAGAGGCAAGAGGCAGAGCGTGGGTAGGGGGGAGGAGGCGCCAGGAAAATGGAGCAGGGGTAGTGATGGGTGTGAGTGGGAGGGGGGGTGGGTGAGGTAATGGAATGTGAGTAAGCCGAGGAGAGGGAGGGCGTGCAGAGGGTGGGTAGGGTGGAGAAGAGGAGCCAGAAACACGGGGAGGGGGTGGGGAGGGGGGAGGGAATGGAGGGTGGGTAAGCAGGAGAGGGCGGGCGTGACGAGGGTGGGTGGGGTAGAGGTGCCAGGAACAGGGGGGCGAGGTGGGGATGGGTGTTGGCGTAAGTCAAGTGTGGGGTTCTAGCTGGCATGGATTGATGACGTACGATGCCGGACCTGCCAAGCTGATCCTAGGCAGATAAGGCTGGAACTGTTTACTCGGGCGCGGGTCAGGCGTGACCGCCGACAGCGCCGCCTTGTGTAAACACATCTGGCAGCAGTTTCGTGGCAAAGACAGCAGTCTTAGTATCAGTGGTGTAGTCTGACTAGTCTATAATATATAGCGTACGGGCTGAAGGAACGTTAAGAAAAAGCATGTTTTTTTACTCACAATAAACACGGTACGGTGAGATAGTATGCAAGTCCACTCTCCGTTGCAGTATGCATTTGAAGTCCAGGACAAAGAAATTAGTTGCAGTAAACAGCACGTTACAGTCCAGTATAATGAACCACAATGGAAGATGTGAAATAGTTCCAAAATACCACACACAAGAACTTGAAAACACCACACGATTTATTCACCACTGAATTAAATCACAAAATATCCAGATATGCAATGAGATCACAAAGTAGTGTGCGCAATTAGAAAACAAAACGTCCGAGTAACGTAGAATAGTAGAACACAATACAATCCATGAAACTGATATCTCGTCTGCTTGACTGTTCAGCGGAGAGAACGGAAAAGTCGACCGCTTCCTCCGGCGGTCGCGGAGAGAGAGAGAGAGAGAGATTGATTGATTGATTGTACATTGCTTAACGTCCCGACAGCAACAAGGCTTTCTCAGGACGTGCCTGCACTGCTTGTGAAAAAATAAAAAAGAAACAGAACATTGAATGTATGTCGCCAGCCGGTCAAATACGTTAAATAAACCTAACACATGGGCCTAAATAAAGCTAAGACCATTTAGCAACACACATCCAATATCAAGAGCTACAGGCAGTGCAGACAGTAGGGAGAGTTTTAAAAAGGCAAATACAGGTGAATGGACAAAGGGTAGACAGAAACACATGCCCCAGAATAGAGAGAAAAACCCACCCTGTGGGGCTGACCAGGGTGACCCTGGGAACTAAAAAATACCTAACCCCACCCAAGTCCCCCAGGGCAGACCCGGGAGAGAGAGAGAGAGAGAGAGAGAGAGAGAGAGAGAGAGAGAGAGAGAGAGAGAGAGAGAGAGAGAGAGAGAGAGAGAGACCTGCAACAAGATAATTACATTTAAAGCATATATATGTCTTCGTTTACACACTTCAGTCAAGCTTAGATATATATTTATGATCTGAAATAACAGCTTTTCTTTTTAGACCCCTCCCCCCAAATGATGGACAAAATCTTTGCTACCTTACGACTCGTAGAGTCTTCTTAGGCTAATGATAGGCAATGGAACACACCAGTCATTTTGTTTAATATTAATTATTAAATTGAAACACTCAATCACGTATCAATTTCAGGTTGTATTTAATTTAATTTTTTTTTTGAGAGGGGGGGGGGGGGGGGGCGGGGCAGTAAATTACTCACCAACACTGCTTTTACTTGTTCCCATGTCACTGTTTCGAACTCCACTGCCAGTGGTCTCACTTTGGGTTGATTTTTGTCTCTTTCGAGGAACTGCATCATCTGCCGTTTATAAAAACAACTTTTATTATTATTATTATTATTATTATTATTAAAGGTTTTCTTATATAGCGCTTACCTGTAAACAGCTCTAAGCGCTTTACAATTTACTCAACAACAACAAACAAAAAGAAAAAAAACAAAAAAACAAAAACAAAGACATAACATAAAAATTAAAACATGAAATTATCCTAAAAGCAACAACAAAAATGTAAAATAAAATAGAACCGTCTTTTCAACATCTTATATATGATTATGCATTGCAGGTGTTAACACGTCTACTACAATTTTATAATAATAATTTAATATAAAAAAACAGTGGTTTTCTGATTAGTTCTTAGCTTATTTTAAATTTCATCAACAAAAGGCCTAAGGGTGAATAATCTTATTTTGTAGCACGCTGTTCACAGGCATAGGAACTGTTAACAAATTTGCTGATTTTCAGCAGTTGGCAAAATTTCAGCACATTTTTATTTTCCATTTTATTATGTGAAAAAGGCAGTGGTTGGGATGCCGTCATGATGGCTTCTTGTCGTTCCAAAAACCGAAGTCGTCATGACGGTTTCGCACCCGGAAAGGCTATGTTGCCATCACAATTGATGGCGACGCTGTCAAAGTGGTGTCAGATAGGCTATGGTTTCCATAGTCAGCCATCAAGACGGTTCTGTTCTGCTCTCCGAAGAGATTTACGTCACAATACATAGCTAGTAAGCTGCACTAGTGAAAACGATACCTTGTAACTTAGCCCTTGGTTTTGTTATTGAAAACGATATTTTGCCATCCAAAGATTTTTTTTATAAATATAAAAGCAATATTGATCATTGATGCCGATATCTTTATTCTTTAAATTGACATTTTTAAAGTTATATATCATAATACTTTGTGAAATAAATTTTAGGCTATGCATTACTTTAATTGTTACCTGTTTTGGTATTTTAATAAGTGGGGCTGTTTTATATCTATGATATTCATTATATGCAGCTAGTATCAGCTCCTACAGCATAGGCTACACTCACAGGAAGGAAGTACCGGCTCCATCGCCACGTGCTCATTTGAATCGAATTCGGAATGGGTGAATTTTACCTAGTTCTACTGACTACATTTCTTTTATGAGACAAAATTGGATTTAAAAATGTACCCACCTTCTGAAATGGAGCTTGATGAAAACCAGCATGACAGTCGCCTACTGCCATCAGCATCTGTTTTTTTCAGTTTCGGCATTTTCGAGGAGACAGCAAAAGTGAAGTGTTACCAAAGAAAATAGATCTAGATTTAAACTCCCCCCCCACAAACCTTAATGACGTCAGACGTCTTTTCACTGATCTTTCTCGGAAAGACATGCACTGAAGGAAAGCAACCTGGTCGATTCAACGGAAATCCATTTCAACGATGTTTTTGGACGATTCAACGATGGTCGTTTCAACGGATGTTCGTTACAACGAATTATCATAATTATCAACTTAGCGTCTTAATTAATCTTTCTAAAAAGTCGTTTTTGGGGAATTAGGGCTGTATCAAGGTGAAGGCGCTGGAAGAGGCTTGTGGCCACAACAAGAAAATATGGCTGCATTTACTAATTTAGGGTTAGGGGTTGGGTTACTTGGTTGTTTCAACGGGAAAACGTTTTGGACGTTTAAACGGATCCCTTGAAATGGATTTCCGTTGAATTGTCTATAAATAACTCTTTGTGCCTTGGATCAAAAGTGACTAAAAACTGCAATGTTTTAAAAACAATAAAAAATAATAAAACTTTGGAACTCCCTTTGCATAAAAAAATTCACTGTTCTTAGTTGGGAGGGGGGGTTCCGGAACCCAGGTAACCCCCCCCCCCCCCTGGGTCCGGCCCTGCTGTGAACAGGAATCAATTCACTTGGCTCCAAGGTCAAGGTTATGGAGGCGACGTTTGTGATTTGTACATATGAGATCTCTGAAACTAATTGATCAGTTCGCTTGAAATTTGGTTAGTAATTGTGTTTAACGCCGAGCAGGCGGCTAAGGCCATCTCACGGCGGTTGAAATTTGGTGTTTTCATTTTAATGGAAGCATGTGTTTAGCATAAATATTACGTCACTACCTTTTAGGTGAAGGCCATGGCAGGCAAGTTTTTTTTTTTTTTTTTTTTTTTAATATATTTTTTTATATTTTTATTGATGTATTTTGCACGGACAGTATCTCTAGACCCATTAAACTGGTTTCGCTTAAAACTGAGCTCGATATATAGTCCATAGTATTTTTTTAAAAGTGTATTGAAGATAAAGAAAATAGTTTTCATCAAGGTCAAGGCGGCCACATCGGAATTTGGTTTGTTTTACGTGACTAGATTGATTTACTTCAGATTTATTACGTTGACAGAAATGAACAAACGAGTGTGTTTGCATGATGCAAAAAATATGTCACAGTTTAAAAGGTCATGGCCGTGATAGCAATGTCTCTTGAACCATTGGGCTGATCTACCTAAACCTTTACGTGATAATAGTTCTCAGTGAAAAGAAGTGTTAAGAATAAGAATCACATTGCTACATACGGGGTCAAGGTCAAGCATGTATTTCCGTTTTGCCTTTTAATGATTGTCTTTTTGAGAAATGTGCTTGATGGATATGTACGAACGAATTTTTGTCAAGTGTGAACGATCTCGAAGGTTAGTATCTAAGATTGTTTGCATGTCATAATCACACTGTGCGTACATGAATGTATTTTTTCCGCAGTATCTGGGGAAGCATGGGACCCACATGGTTCAGACTGAAACGGAGGACAGTTTTGGTTGTAAGGAAGCATCAGTTATTCACAAACTAAGATGAAGGATGCAGCAAACGAGCTTCATAAAACAGACTAGATTCGCAACACACAACTCAGTCACTATACTGAAAAAGACTAACATGACGCACGCGCCTTACACTGGTTCGTACACAGGAAAAGATTATACTTAACACATCCACGTATTACCGTCGTAAACAACCTAGGCATACACACATCACATTCCTTAGTTATCCATCCCAGTAAATAACTATATAGAAAAATCCCCGGTTTATCTCGGCACGTTCTAAACCGACATAACTGAACCAAATCAACGCTACACCACCGAACTAAATCGTACTAACGCATACTACCTTTAACTCAATAGCTGTCGATAATACATATAAAAACGTACCTGAACTCTCGGTTTCAGAGTCTTGGAATACGGCTAGTGTATCCAACATAGGTCCGTCCTCTATGACAGAATAGCACGTACTAACTACTCTTGAGCGCTGTTAGGCTGAGCTGCGCCACTAAAACTCCGTGCAAATCGTTGACCTCGCGACCGCACGAAACTCGTGAATACACGGAATATTTGTTACACACAAAACAAAAAAAAAAGCGCTGACACGACAGCACAATGCAGAAACCCTGTGTGAACTTTATGCGTGGGCATAGAGCTTCATCATAGTACGGAACACAAAATCAACGACCGTACTGTTTTTGGCCTCCTGCAAAACTAGAACACATTTACAATAAAGAAAATTAGAGTTATTCTAACATCTTCGGTTACCATACATTACCATCATACTATGTACCCACTCCATAAAGTTTGTCCTTCTTTGACACATGTATTGATATATTGTATAACAAGCAAATTAATATTCATGAGCTTGCTTGATATACTTTCCTTCCTAAAATCCCTTGCGTGCCAAGAAGACTCGATCTTGATGATACTTGCATTTTTCAAAACGGAAACGCGAAATACCAACATTAACAAGCTCCTTATGTGTAGTACCGCCGTGAGATGGCTTTAGTCGCCTGCTCGGCGTTAAACCCCAATAACTAACTAACTGTTTATGTGTAGAAGTAATGAAATACTTCTTAGTGTGTACGGACGCTCGAACTGAATTTATAAATCCTGTGCACACACACGAGCGGAGAACTGACGCCAGTCGCTGCACCGACTAGTGAAATTGACGATATGTCACATCGACAACCTGAAAAAAGAACTAAACAACCTGCTGGCATTTTCCCGCAATTATGCGTGATCTATTTACAAGTAGAATTTACTCAACAACACGCACGGTTGTACGAGCACATATCTTCATAGTCAAACAAAATCTACGCGCTGAGCCGACAGCGATAGGCAGTCGTCTGCCATGCATGTGTTTTGCTGAACACCGCAATCAGCACAAAAGGAATGACGCAAGGTACAGTTTTGTTTTGGACTGAATACATAAATTATATTGAGCAACATTTTGTTGATATAGTGCCGATAACCGACAGATGTGATTACTTGACCCGAATCATCAAATATCCTCGTCTTACGTCTCGGACATTTTGATTCGGATCTCGTAATCACGTTGCTGTTATCGGCACTATATCAAGCAAAATATTGCTCAATGCAATATAATAACAAAGATTGCGGAAACGTCCATTTGCAAGCGCAGCGTATGAAAGCCCGCTTTAGTCAGAACATTTGTGTGGCGTTGGGCCCACCCCAACGCTTAAAAACATGTATTATATGTTTACAACAGTATGTGGTCATTAGTCTGTCTTTAACATTCAGTGCCGGGTTTATGTGTTAAGGCCCCCCACTATTGTTCAAAATCTTACAAAATTAACACGAGAAAAATGTAATCAGCACCACTCAATTGATTGCCTGGTCAGGTTTTCAGACGTCTTCCTTGCGGCCGTGTACATACAATGACACAAAGGATTGATTCTGTTATACGTAAACGACTGTATCCTGAAAGCTTTCACGAGGGTTTTGACAAAACCGGCTGACACCAGTGACGTCGTTCTGCCAGTAGCCAGTGCTAGTCTTGATATTTCCGCGAAAAAAATCTGTGTTGCATTTCATGTTGGAAAGCAACGACATTATCCGGCATTTTATGCCGAAAACGTAAACATTCGTGTTTTTTCATGTAGTCACTACTTGTGGCACCGTATCATTCTTTGCTGGAAAGAAAATCGCTTGTGTTTGGATAGGGTACGCAGACAATCTGTGGATTGTGGCGGACAAATCTTTAAGTCACAGACTTTTTCATTGTTTTGATGGAGACAGTGGAAGGTTTTGTCGTCTTTCTGTACAGCAAAACAAACCAACGTGTAATTTAAATCAAAGTGGCATGGCAGGCTCTATTTGACAGACAGTATGGATATATCTGGAGGTCTTATCACCAACGGCGGATGCACTGATTTTACATGTTGTCCACGCAACGTATCAAGAGGGACACACGTGAAGACATTGCTCACTGAAAATGCAGCACCTGCCAAGTCTAGCTGAATGGGCGTGACACAAGAGCGTCCAAGAGAAACACTTCAAAACAACTGTAGCTGCAAAAACGAACAGTGCTCCGGAACTTGTTTGTAAAGACACCACTGCCATACGCAGAACAGTCGACATATGAACTGATCAGTTGTTCTCGGAAATAAGGATGTCATTTACTGTGGAAGATGTAAATGTAGGAAAGCTAGCCTAGCGTTACAGCGTTGTGCAGTTTGTGGAAGGGATTTTTGAAACATACGATGCGACACAGCGCTGTACATAAATCATCATCATCATCATCATCAGTCCCTTGCCCGAACTGGGCGTTGGGGGGACTGAAAGGCAGCAGCAACAGACAGTGCTCTCCACTGAGTTCTATTTTGGGCGGTGGCAAGCAAGTCTGGCATCTCGAGTTCGGTCCATTCTTTTATGTTTGCGACCCAACTCTTTCTCTGACGACCTCGCCGACGACTTCCTTCGAGAGTGCCTTGGAGGATAGTCTTGGACAAGGTGTTGTGTCGGGTCACGTGGCCAAACCAAGCAAGCTTGCGCCGTTTCACGGTTACCAAAAGGGGTTCATGTGGGCCCACCAGGGAAGTGACGATGTTCCGTACATATTCGTTGGTCTTGTGCTCGCGGTACGAGATGCGGAGCAACTTCCTCATGCACTTGTTCTCAAAGGCCTGGATTTTCTTTTCTGAGTCTGCAAGCAGTGTCCAAGTCTCACAGCCGTAGAGTAGAATAGACACTACGAGGGACTTGTAAAGCCTGTACTTGATGGTGAAGCTGATGGAGTTACTTCGCCATATCCTGTCCAGCCTGGCCATTGCGGATGTTGCTGTACCTATCCTGATACGGATCTCTGCTATGCAACTACCGTCTCCCAAGTACTTGAAGCTATTGGCCTCTTCTAGCTTCTGGCCGTTCATGTGAATGTTGCTGCTGCTGTCGCTTGTGGTGTTGATCATCACTTTGCTTTTATCCGTACTGATATGTACTGATCCGTACATAAATAGATTCCTGCATTTATAGCTAGCACCCGAACCCCCAATCTCACATTGGATCCGCATCTGTTCTTTCACAGCATGCATTTTGTCACTGTAAAGGACCGTCAAGACAATAATTACACAAGTATAATGTAAAGAAAAGGGGAGACTGCCAGTGCTAATATTTTAGGAAGGTTACAAAGTAGGTTATAGCACTGTCAGGGGAGAGAAATGTGCATGATCGACCAGTGATCATAGATCTACTGTGGCCAAAGCACAAAAAAAAAAGAGATAGGAAAGAGAGGGGGCGCTAAGAGAGTGACTGAAAGCAATGCATATGGAAGCCCCCCCGAAGGGGGGGGGGGGCGTATCACATATCCACTGTTCCAGCCACTCAGTGCATGGAAATTTAAATCTAGGTCCCCCCAAGGGGGGGTCCAGATATTTAGCCGGTGTGGACAGCTGTTTCGGTCTTGGCGACCTCTTCAGCACACCATCGGCAATACTGGAGGAGGCAGGAAATTCTGCCTAACTGCAATGACAACCACATTTTACTGTGGTGTCTGCAGGGGTATACATCCATGCCACCACCTAGAGTTAAATTTCCATGCACCCTAAAAGAGAAGTATAATGTATTTAAATGAGTCTTTTGAGAACAATAGTACACTTATGATCTGGATCCGGCGATTTTTGTCTACCATATTTAAATAATACGGTAGACTTTGAAATGGGGCTGGTCGGAGCGCATTCCGGAGCATGCACATGAAGTTTTTGGCATGCGGGTCAGAAATTCTGGCAAAGGAGTAACAAAATAAAAATGACGTCACGCAAACCGCGTGTGTGTGTGTGTGTGTGTGTGTGTGTGTGTGTGTGTGTGTGTGTGTGTGTGTGTGTGTGTGTGTGTGTGTGTGTGTGTAACAGCGACTAGAGCCCGCGTTTGAAAACGGACAAGATTGACATTTTATGATGTCCCTGAAAAAATTATCTCGAAAACTTTTTTTCGATGTTTTGATTAAGATGCTCATTGGCGAGAAAATGGCCGTTTCACAAAAACCGGTTGATCCACACTGGAGTCCGTAAATTTTCTTATTTTTACTAGATATCTTGCATATAGCTATATTGTTACGATTGTGGTTGTGTTGTCCTGTGAGAGCATACATGTGTTAATCGTAGGAAACGATCCGATGTTTATTTAAGCTATCATGGTTATGATTCATGTACCTTTTTAAGTAACATTTTCTTTCGGTCGCGCAGAGCGGAATTCACGTCGTTATGATACGCTAAATTTAGTCCAGAACGTTCTAGAAAGGTCGCACTGTCTAGTGACCTCGTATGTGTGACGTTGGTAAATTGGCGACATTTAGCAACAAGTTGTTTACTGTGCGCGTGAAGCCGTCAGCCGTTTTCTTGTGTGTTATGAAGGATCGTGGTAGTTCTCGAAGTTTCCGACTAGTTTGTGAACTGCCTGCCATACTTTTGTGAGATGTCATTTTACCAAGGATTTGGAGCTGAAGTGAGCAGCCAAATTTGTGTAGCCTATTGTAGTTTTAAAGAAAGTTCGTTTTTTATTAATATTTTTGAGTTCCGGTTACGTAGATTATTTTGATTGGTTGCGCTGAATGATTTTCGTGGATTATTCTAGAAAGTGTCTTACTATATAACGTTGGTGCTAGGAGAGCGTGAATATACATTGTCTTGCATTGTCAGTTGTAGAGACACACAGTTATGGTAGGTACGTGGCCCGTATAGGGTGTACATTGTGAGAGATACAGCGTAACAGTGTGGTGTACGTTGTGTGAGGAACTTTGTGTCGACAGTGTGGATATTTGCAGAAGAGACTTTGTATCAGTGTTAGTGCATCTGGAATTGCATTGTGTGGAGATCGCATCGCTGAATTAAAATATTGTTGGAACTGTTACTCCAGTATTGTCTAGATCCTTAAGCCACGTTTGACGGATTGCAGCTGGATGAAGTTTATTTAAAAGAACCTTTCGTGCGTGCGTCTGGTGTGTTTATCATACTACGACTACAACTCCACCACGTAACATATTGGCACCTCCGACGGGACTTCTTCAGTTGGTTCAGTGGAAAGGGTAGCAGGAGAAAACAGCCAGCAGTGAAACGCAGAGATGGCGACATCGGAGATGGAGACATTCCTGAAAATTGGAAAGGAGTGTGGACTCGAAGGAGCTCAA
This sequence comes from Semisulcospira habei, assembly GCA_036245525.1. Taxonomy (NCBI): domain Eukaryota; kingdom Metazoa; phylum Mollusca; class Gastropoda; family Semisulcospiridae; genus Semisulcospira; species Semisulcospira habei. The sequence continues at coordinate 99,172,436 of BTPG01000001.1, forward strand.
CTCCTCGAGTTCGTAAAGGAGAGAGAGGAGAAAAAAGAAAAGAAACGAGAGAAAGAAGAAAAGGAGAGACTGGAGAGAGAGGAGAGAGAAGTTAAGAGACGAGAGAGAAATGAAAAGGAGAGATTGGAAAGAGAAGAAAGAGCGAAAGAGCGTGAAATCAGGAAAACTCGAAATCCAAGCAGAAGAAGCAGAGAAACCGCGAGAAGAGGCGGAGAGGCAGCGTCAACACGAAATTCATCTGAAGCAGATGAAGATAGAGGCACAGAGCCAGAGGGCTTCTGAAGCAACAGCATTAGCCAACAGAGAGCAAACAGCCCGTGCGCCAAAGCTACCACCTTTCGCAGAAAATTCAGATAAGATGGACGCTTATCTAGAGCGATTCGAGCGCTTCGCAAGCAGTAATAACTGGAAACAAGAGACTTGGGCTATCAAACTGAGTGCACTTCTAACAGGCAAAGCGCTTGAATTTTACACCCGCTTGCCAAGAGAAGAAGCCGAAGATTATACACAGTTGAAAACCGCCTTACTGAGACAGTACGACTTCACTGAAGAGGGTTACAGGCGACGATTTCGGAACTGCAAGCCTGAAGAAGGAGAAACACCCGGCCTATTCATTGAGAGAATCAGGAGCTACCTAGAGAAATGGATAGAGCTGGGTGGTTTAAACAAAGAGTACCAGGACCTGTGTGACCTCATCATCAAAGAGCAAGTCCTCAACGCATGTTCTAAGGACCTGGCCGCCCACCTCAGAGAGCAAAAAGACCAGTCCCTAAAGGCCCTGGCCGACTTCGCTCAAAGATACCTTGACGCCCACAACATGAAGTTCGGGTCCAATAAGCCGCAGCGTGTGTCTGCACCAGCAGAGGAAATCCACAATGTCAGAGACACCCCGAAATACAAGCCGGTGGAGAACCTGACATGTTTCCTCTGTGGAAAGAAAAGTCACAAAGCGATACGGTGTCCTTCTAAAGACGTTCCCGAGGCGACAACATCAGAAGATCCAACCAAGATCGCGGGATAGCAGGCAGAAGCAGTACCACGTCTCAACACAGAGCCGCTACTGTATTAGCCAATGATGTGACGTCATCCAGTGACTTTGAGTATAGAGAAAGGCAGGCGACACCGGAGCTGATTGAATCTTTCAGAAAGAATGGACGCATCCCAGTAGGAGATGGGGCTACATTCTTACCAGTCTCAAATATCGCGCTGCCTGAAAATGAAGTGCCGAATATGCCGGTGGTGTCAGGATTCGTCGGCAAAGCATCAGTGAGAGTATTGAGAGACACTGGTTGTAGCTGCATCATCGTGAGAGAGGACCTAGTAACTGAAGATCAGAAACTACAGGAGTGGACCACCCTCATTTTGGCTGACGTAACTGTGAGGATTATCCCCCTTGCCAATGTCAGTGTCGACACCCCATACTTGACAGGAGAGGTGAAAGCGTTGTGCGTGAAGACACCAGTCTACGACCTCATCATTGGAAACATTGATGGTGCCAGAAATGCAGACGATCCAGATCCAGAGTGGAGACCTGAAACATGTGCTGTTACCACGAGAAGTCAAGCAAAGAAGAGTCATCAGACCATCCCTCTAAAAGTGGCGGTCAACACGGAAGCAGCTGTGGTGAATAAGGAAAGGCTGGTGGAGCTACAGAGAGCCGACCCCACGCTTGACAAGTTCCGAGGTCAGACCGAGCCTGTAACGCGAAAGGGACAAGAAGAGATATCCTGCACCGGATATTTGACAGCAATGGAGATAAACCTGTGCGTCAAGTAGTAGTTCCTGAACCTTTGAGAATGCAGGTGATGAAATTGGCCCATGATTCCATATTGGGAGGACACTTGGGAATCAACAAGACTCTCGATAGGATCCGAGCCGTCTTCTACTGGCCTGATATGGGAGGCGACGTCACCCGATTCTGCAGGTCGTGCGACATATGCCAGAAGACAATCTCCAAGGGAAAGGTGCCCAAGGTTCCTCTAGAGAAAATGACACTGATCGGTATGCCTTTCAAACGCGTATATGTGGACCTGGTGGGGCCAATATCCCCTCCAAGTGAAGATGGTCATCGTTACATTTTGACCCTGTTGAACTACGCTACACGTTATCCTGAGGCCATACCCTTTAAGAAGATCGACACTCCAACTGTGGCAGAGGCGCTCGTCGACATGTTCAGCCGTTTGGGGATTCCTGAGGAGATCCTGAGTGACCTGGGAACTCAGTTCGTCTCCGACTGCATGGAGGAAGTCAACCGGCTATTGAGCATCCGACACCTTACTACCACCCCTTATCACCCCATGCGTAATGGGCTGGTTGAGAAGTTTAATGGAACATTGAAGGCTATGCTGAAGAAACTCTGTGCGGAGCAGCCAAGGTTGTGGCATAGATATATCAATGCCTTGCTCTTCGCATACCGTGAAGTTCCTCAGGATTCCACAGGGTTTTCCCCTTTTGAATTACTGTACGACAGGACTGTAAGGGGACCTATGCACATCCTGAAGGAGCTGTGGACCAAGGATATCGACGCGCCTGAGATGAAGATCAGCTACAGTACGTCTTCGACCTGAGAGAGAAGCTGGAAGATACCCTCAGGATGGCTCGAGAAGAACTGGGGAAGGCGCAGAACAAAGGGAAGCATTACTATGATCGTAAGGCGAAACCTCGACGATTCCAGCCAGGTCACCAAGTATTGGTTCTTCTTCCCACCGACAACAACAAACTCCTGAGGCACTGGAAGGGACCCTACGTTGTCGACACGGTGGTTGGCATCAACAACTACAGAGTCAAGGTCAACAACAAGGTGAAAACTTACCATGCTAATCTGCAGAAGAAGTATATTGAGAGAGGTCGTCAAGACAAAACACAACTGGCCGCATCGGTGCGTCTTGCTGATGACGAAAGACTAGACGACGAAAACCTGTTTGACCTTAACGAACTTCGCTACAAGGAGGATGTAGAAGATATCCAGTTCGGTCAGAATCTGACCCAGACTCAACGAGAAGAATTGCGCGTCCTGACTCAAGAATTCAAGCATCGGTTTACACCTGACCCGGGAACAACAGACACCATCCAGCACGAGGTTGACCTGACGTCAAACGAGCCAGTTCGCAGCAAACCTTATCGTCTTCCTTATAATATGAGGGAAGAATTGAAAAAGGATATTAAGGAAATGCTGAGTCTGGAAGTCATCAGAGAGTCCAAGTCACCATATGCATCCCCAGTTGTCATCGTGAAGAAACCAGATGGATCCAACCGGGTGTGTGAGGACTATCGCAGACTCAATAAACTAACAATCTTTGATCCAGAGCCTATGCCCACAGCGGAAGAACTGTTCCAGAAGGTCAGTGGAGACCGATTTTTCTCCAAAATTGACCTAAGCAAAGGGTATTGGCAAATCAAGGTTGCAGAAAAACGATATCCCCAAGACAGCATTCGTCACACCCGACGGTCATTGGGAGTTCTTGAAGATGCCTTTTGGTATGGTAAACAGTGGTGCCACATTGAAGAGAGGACTGAAAAAGATCCTAGAAGATATGCAAAATGTGGTCTTTACTGGGATGACATTTTGATCCATACCAAAACTTGGGGGGATCACCTCAAAGCCCTCCGAGAACTGTTTCAAAGACTGTCAGATGCAAATTTCACCATCCGTCCAAGCAAGTGTATTTTTGGGGCTGACAACATAGACTTCATTGGACATAAATTGAGCGAAGGTTTAAAGGGGCTACACGACGCCAACGTGCAGAAGATCAGGGATGCCCCGCGACCTACGACCAAGACGCAAGTTCGCTCATTTATGGGTTTGGCGAACTACTACCGGGAGTTCATACCAAACTTTGCGGCAGTCACAGCACCCCTGACTGATTTGCTGAGGAAAGGACAACCTAACGTAGTGAAGTGGGAGGAGGCCCAAGAGCGAGCATTCCAAGCGGTTAGAGACATCCTAACCGAGAAGCCTGTTCTACACCTCCCTGACCCGTTGAAAACTTTCTTCCTGAGAACAGACGCCTCCAACGAAGGAGTAGGTGCAGTCTTAATGCAAGAAGATAATGGAAAACTCCACCCAGTGAGCTACGCCAGCAAAAAGTTGACCAGAGCTGAGAAAAACTACTCGACCATCGAGAAAGAGTGCCTAGCCATCATCTGGGGAGTAAGGCGATTCGAACTGTACCTTCTGGGAGTGCCATTCGTTCTCCAAACGGATCATCAACCTTTGAACTATCTTAACTCTGCAAAGTTAAAAATTCTCGTATTATGAGATGGGCGATGTTCTTGCAGAATTTTGACGTTAAATTACAATCTATCAAGGGTTCGCAGAACTTTGGAGCGGATTACCTGAGCAGAGCATTTTAAGTGTACATTTCTGTGTCCAGAACAATTTGAAGAAATATTTCGGTGCTCAGGACAGTTTAAAGGAAATGTGAGACGATTATTTTAAAGTAGTTGATTTAATTTCATTTTGATGTGAAAATTTTATGGTTTTGTGTAGGTTTACACAGCCACAACCGTATTTTAAGATTTGAGAAGAAATTTTTGTGAAATTTCATTCTAAAAGAGGGGGTAATGTTACGATTGTGGTTGTGTTGTCCTGTGAGAGCATACATGTGTTAATCGTAGGAAACGATCCGATATTTATTTAAGCTATCATGGTTATGATTCATGTACCTTTTTAAGTAACATTTTCTTTCGGTCGCGCAGAGCGGAATTCACTTCGTTATGATACGCTAAATTTAGTCCAGAACGTTCTAGAAAGGTCGCACTGTCTAGTGACGTTGGTAAATTGGCGACATTTAGCAAAAGTTGTTTACTGTGCGCGTGAAGCCGTCAGCCGTTTTCTTGTGTGTTATGAAGGATCGTGGTAGTTCTCGAAGTTTCCGACTAGTTTGTGAACTGCCTACCATACTTTTGTGAGATGTCATTTTACCAAGGATTTGGAGCTGAAGTGAGCAGCCAAATTTGTGTAGCCTATTGTAGTTTTCTACAAAGTTCGTTTTTTATTAATATTTTTGAGTTCCGGTTACGTAGATTATTTTGATTGGTTGCGTTGAATGATTTTCTTGGATTATTCTAGAAAGTGTCTTACTATATGACTTTGGTGCTAGGAGAGCGCGAATATACATTGTCTTGCATTGTCAGTTGTAGAGACACACAGTTATGGTAGGTACGTGGCCCGTATAGGGTGTACATTGTGAGAGATACAGCGTAACAGTGTGGTGTACGTTGTGTGAGGAACTTTGTGTCGACAGTGTGGATATTTGCAGAAGAGACTTTGTATCAGTGTTAGTGCATCTGCAACTGCACTGAGTGGAGATCGCATCGCTGAATTAAAATATTGTTGGAACTGTTACTCCAGTATTGTCTACATCCTTAAGCCACGTGTGACGGATTGCAGCTGAATGAAGTTTATTTAAAAGAACCTTACGTTCGTGCGTCTGGTGTGTTTATCATACTACGACTACAACTCCACCACGTAACATATATAAAAGGGAGATATTGAATGAGGTCGTTAACGAGCATTGTACCTCTACAACGTTTTGAGTGATAATTAAATATTTTTAGGAAAAAAAATTTTTTTCACGTTTTTTTGATTAATTTTACGAATTTAATGGGTTAATCTTAAAACAATTGAATCTTTTTTACGAAAAAAAACAACCCCACAATCTCCTCATTAATAATAGCATGATTTTTCATATACGGTATTTACTTAAGCCTACCATTTGTCTCGGCTGTCGGGTCAATTGTATGCCCTTAGTGTGAAAATCAGACAGTTTTCTGCACCAATTTGTTGGAGTCATTTGTAAAACAGCTAACATAACTTTAATTTGTCTTTTACGAAAAAAAACATCTTCTCATTAATAATACGCGCATGAATTTTCATAAACAGTGTTGGTATAAGCCTGCTATTTGTCCCGGCCCTGGGGTAGGAATAGGTCAAATTGTGACCTGTAAAGCTCTAGGCGTGATACGTCAAATGTTAGTACTGCGATGAGTGACGTATAACATCGAGTCGTCATTATGAACAAGGCGTCGTGGGACTAATGATGCCATGACGTGAAGCTTCAAGTGACGTCATTTCGCTGCTGATGCTATTATTCTTCTTCAGATTAGCTATGCTATGCCAGACCACAGAGCTTACGAATGGCGGTGTGATGAAGCTATATGCTCGTGCATAGTGCTCACACATTAGGTTAAATACGGTACGGTTTTTGTTAACGGTTTGTTTTGTTCCGATAGTCCGTGAGGCCGAGAACCACGTGAAATCTTTAAGACATGGTTAACACGGGGAGTTTGAGTTCTAGGCGGAAGCTGTCTTGCAGAGCAGTAAATGCGTTAGTACGGGTTTCTTGTCAGAGGGATCAGATGTATGTGAGTTACCTAGCCCGTATTCCAAGACTCTGGAACCTAGAATTCAGAGTGCTTGTAAGGAGGGAGCGACGGACACCGAGACGTCAGTCACCAGACCTAACGTGAGGTCATCACCCCTTCAGTTCTTCACTCAGGGAGTGAAGCGATCGGGACCGAGACACCCGAGTCAAAGCGAGAACTGCGCTACGGTACGAGTACGAGGACGTCCGTGATAAAGAGACAGGACGACAGGAAGAAGCGTACAACGACGGACTTGCACGCCTAGACGTGAGAAGGACCAACGTAACCAGACAATAACATCAAACAGGTTGGAGACAGTGAGAAACTAATACCTAGCCTGGCAATGATATAGTGTGTGATGTGTATGTGATGTGGATGCTGGGTGTGGTGAAATGTGTATAGTTTGATAATCATTTAAGCGTTTCTTTTCTTTTATATTGTATAAAGTTACTTTAGAAAGGGAGCCCGTGTGTTGAGTTTTACCGCATGAATGCGCCCGTCTGAGTCAGTGGCGGTGTATGCGTCTGTTGCGTGAGAGTCTGTACGTGCGACTGTGGGCAAGTCTGCGTGGGTTACAGTGGTGACCCTGTTTTAGCGGTACATATTTTAGAGTAGGGTTTTGTTGCTATGTGCATGTTGATGTGTTAGATTCCCCTCTCCGATTCTAGGGGGTAAGATCCGTTATTTCTGTAGTTTTCTGGATCTTACGAGGAGCTTGTTCTTGTTTCTTCCTTTTGTATAGGTAGTATTCTTTTTTCCTTGCTCTTCTTTCTATCTTTCTTATTTTTCGTTCCATCTGGACGTCAAGTAGGTCGCTGTTCTTTTGAGTAAGTTGTTATTTTTGCCGTTGATTTGTATTTTTACGTTTTCAAGTTTTTGGGAAGTGGTTGTTGTAAGTATGGAGGTAGACCCAGTAGAGGCTTATGTTAAACAAGGTGAGAGGTTAGGGCTTAAAGATGAGAAACTTTTTGAGTACGTCGAGAAATGTAAAGATAGGCACAACTGCTAGACAGGCGTTGAGTTGGCCTTCTGCCAACTGGCCCGTTTTGCTTTCGTCTGTGCTAGAAGGTCAGGCCTTGAGTCTTTTCCATAGCTTGAACGTTTCGGGAAACGTAGATTACGAAACGTTGAAGGAGTGTCTCTTGCAGAAGTTCCAGTGTAATGCGGAGGGTTTTAGAGAACGCTTGAGAATCGTTTGTGTCGTTTGGCAAACGATTGTCCCATTTGCTCGTACGTTGGGTCGAACTGTCAAAGATCGACCACACGTACGAGGCATTGTTCGATCTCATGTTGGCAGAACAGTTCTTTGGTAGCGTTTCCAAGGATCTAGCGGTATTCTTGAGTGAGCGTAACCTCAAGACTACGGACGAGTTAGTACAGAACGCGGAGGCTTTTCGGATGGCGCATCCTACGAAAAACCTCGCGCGTAGGGCCGAGACACCGCCAGTCGGGTTGGTCGCTGCTAACACGAGGCATCAATACCTTACGTGGAGCCCAGCTGGTTAACGGTAGAGGTACTTTGCGTTTTCGACGCGGTGATCGAGGTATCAGCAGTAGCGGTCGCGATCCGTACGCACGAGGAGAAACATCTGGTCGTGGGTATGGTCGTGGTCGTATGGCGAATTCGGACACTCAGTGTTTTGCGTGTCATGCATACGGTCATTTTAGTCGTGACTGTCCTAGCAGTAGGTTCAGGGGCTCAGTGTTTCACCTGTCAGGGGTACGGACATCTGGCTCATCAATGTCCTAACAATCCTGGTATGGTGGAGGGAGCGGAGCAGCCCACTCACATGGCCAGTTTTGCAGTCCCAGTCGGCTGGGCGCGGTGTGTTCAGCTGACGAAGGTGGTTGCCTACCGCTGGTGGACAGGGTTGTTAACGGATGTCTGTTCTCCGTGACTCAGGTACAACGACCGCTGGGGTCAGACGTAGCCTAGTTAGACAAGATCAGTTCACGGGCGAGACGCAGAAAGTAGTTTCGTTCGGAGGGAAAGTAGAAGTTTTTCGGCCGTTCGCAAAGATAGAGATTGACATGGAGTTTTTCACAGGTGATCTAATTTCTTGTGTCATCGACGAGCCATTAATAGATTTAGTCCTGGGTAACATGAAGGGTGTGCAGCAAGTCATCGCTAAAGTTGGAGCGATTAAGCGAGCTCATGTTCCTAGCGGTGCAGTCGCGACGAGAGCTCAGAGCAAGCGTGCTCGTGGGCAGAGGGATCGTGTTATTTCCGTTCAGAATCAGGGGATCGGTCAGCGGGTGTGGCCCAATCGTCGGGTTGGCTGGAGACAGCATACTTCTGTTGCGGACGGAAATGCGGCTCAGCAACCAATATGTAGGTAGATCGGAGATTGGAGTCTCGCGATTGTGTGTTTTGTGTGTGGGCAGCCGTTGGATCGTTTTCATTTCTAGATGTTTTAACGCGTTAGTTCTGTTTTTGTGTATGCAGTGCGATCCGAGAGTGTACGTTGAGGCTTAAGGCTGTAATATTTTGCTTTCTTGTAGTCTAGATAGTAAAAGTTAGTCACTTCGTGTTTTAGGATATAGTACGTCGAGTAGTCTTAAAAAGAAACTCGGTCGTTTCTTTTTTTCCCGAGGAAGGGGGAATGTGATGAAGCTCTATGCTCGTGCATAGTGCTCACACATTAGGTTAAATACGGTACGGTTTTTGTTAACGGTTTGTTTTGTGCCGATAGTCCGTGAGGCCGAGACCCACGTGAAATCTTTAAGACATGGTTAACACGAGGAGTTTTAGTGAGTACTGTTCTAAGCGGAAGCTGTCTTGCAGAGCAGTAAATGCGTTAGTACGGGCTTTCTTGTCAGAGGGATCAGATGTATGTGAGATACCTAGCCCGTATTCCAAGACTCTGGGACCTAGAATTCAGAGTGCTTGTAAGGAGGGAGCGACGGACGCCGAGACGTCAGTCACCAGACCTAACGTGAGGTCATCACCCCTCCAGTTCTTCACTCAGGGAGTGAAGCGATCGGGACCGAGACACCCGAGTCAAAGCGAGAACTGCGCTACGGTACGAGTGCGAGGACGTCCGTGATAAAGAGACAGGACGACAGGAAGAAGCGTACAACGAAGGACTTGCACGCCTAGACGTGATGAGAAGGACCAACGTAACCAGGCAATAACATCAAACAGGTTGGAGACAATGAGAAACTAATACCTAGCCTGGCAAGGATATAGTGTGTGATGTGTATGTGATGTGGATGCTGGGTGTGGTGAAATGTGTATAGTTTGATAATCATTTAAGCGTTTCTTTTCTTTTATATTGTATAAAGTTACTTTAGAAAGGGAGCCCGTGTGTTGAGTTTTACCGCATGAATGCGCCCGTCTGAGTCAGTGGCGGTGTATGCGTCTGTTGCGTGAGAGTCTGTACGTGCGACTGTGGGCAAGTCTGCGTGCGTTACAGCGGGAATCGCCGTGTGTCCGTCTTTATTTCTGTGTGCCAGTGTGTGTGGATCAGAGGGTGAGTTAGAGTAGAAGGAGATGGATTCCTGTCGCTACACCAGCCCACAGAGCGTACTAATGGCAGGAAGCGCCGTGTGTCCGTCTTTATTTGTGTCCGCCGACGTGTGTGTTGATCAGATGTTGGCTTAGACAGGAGGGAAATGGACCAGCATTATAAGCCTAAAAATATGTACAACTCTGAATGTTCCTAAAAGATAAACGCATCTGAGCTCCAAACAATACGGTAGACTTTGGGATGAAATCCTCATTTTGTTATTATTATTATTATTATTATTATTATTATTATTATTATTATTATTATTATTATTATTATTATTAACATTATTAACATTAGTAGTTGTATTAGTAGTGATGGTAGTATTTTTTCAAAAGGTAATTAGAGTACAACAAACTGCAACAGAAGTGTCACAAAACTGTGAAATAAATGCCCAGATTTCTCTGGGCACGTGTTGTACAGGAAGGGATAGTGACCCCTTCCACATACAATTTAGTTTTCTTAATCTTAGAGTGTAGTGGTGGTGACGGAGTTGCCTCTTTTACGTCACCGCCACTTTTTGACTTTCTCTAAAAGTCAATTTTTTTTTTTACTGTTTTAATTATTTTCTGAAAAGAATTAATTTTTACCACAGAAGTTGAAAGGATACAAAGCTGACTAACGAACTCATCCAATGTCTTTCTTCAAACTAGCTATATCCAAAAGTTCAAGTAAATATGACAAAAATTACGGACTCTAATCTGGGTCAACCGACTTCCTATAAACGGTTGTTTTTGTCTTCAACAGGACATTCAATTACAATATGCTTGGAGGCTCTCTTAGCCACCCCTTTAAGAAAGTATTTCGCCAAGTTTCAAACTTGTGTGTACAGAAATATCGGAGATTCTCTTGTTTATATTACATACGCACACACATACATATGCATATACGGAGCTTCGCGTCAAATGTACGTTCAGCAGAGAGGTTAGCGAAACTAGACATGGCGTAATCTTTATCTTGTTACTTCAATTGTTAGAGGCCTTAGACCTGCCCGCCTTTGACATCATGGACATGCTATTAAATTCGCCCCACCGCAATCCGTCCTAAAAATGGAATAGAAGGGACTTTTAAAAAAAACACGATGTAATCACGTTTTTTAAATTCTGAGACGACCGCATTTTAAGAAGTTTACAGTCATGGACTATATTACCAACAAAACGAATTTTGTGTTTTGAGGGCATAGTTCGATGGGTTGTTGTGCAAACAGTTGAATCCAGGGAAGAACGTAATTTACTGAATCCAGACCAAAAAGGTGACTGCCAAGCGTGTAATATGCAAAGAAGTACCCAACGGAGAAAGAAACACGCTTAGAAAAGACGGGTACAACACAATTTATTAATATTTCGGGTAAATACCCTTTGTCAAAATAGACAAACAAACAAACAGAGAGATTAGCCGCTACTTATCTTCATTGGCAAGGGAACGTGGCAACTCTTTAATTAGTGGTAATTTACTGAGCAAGAAAGAAGCCTGAATATCTAAAAAGAAATATAGCAAGATTCCTCCACGAAAAACATCGACAGATCAATTTTTGCATATGTGATTTTGTTTTGTTATTGTTGTCATGTGTGCGTGTTTGTGTTTCATTGTTGCTGGTGGAGTGGTGGTGGTGGTCTTTGTTTTTGCTTTTCATTGTTTTTGGGTTGTTTTGTTGTTGTTAACTTGCTGTTGGTAGCCTTTGTTGGTACTGCTGTTTCGGCATGATGTCCTTCAGCAAGCAACGCTGGTGACACCATCCTAACACTCACAAACCAGATAGGTGATTCCCCTTGGTTTGCATACCATCCTAACAGACACAAACACTACAGAATGCTAGCTGGGGGAAATTGACCTATGCATCCCCAAAAGTCAGAGTGCATCTTAACGTTACTCGTAAATATAGCTATTAATATTAGATGTGTTTACTGTGGTCTTAAAGGACAATATTTGTTGCATTCTTTTTGGGGAGGACACGCACTTTGTAAATTGTTAAAAACAGCACGTAGAAACTCTGGCAGTCTAAAATTCTGGCCAAACACTGAATGGGATATATGGTTCGCGTTGCTCATATGAAAGTCACGTGACTGAACAGACCGATACACGTTCAGCGGTCTGTGTTTAGAGGCTACCCCAATCGCCCCCCCCCCCCCCCAACCCCCGCCCCCCCCCCATCCACCCTTCCTCCCGAAGTCTGAGCTGCCGCACACGGTGATTTGCAAGTCTCAAGGCAAACTGTCGGACCGCAGCTGTCTTGTGTCGCTGGTAGGGCGTTGTTAATGCTCAGCCCCCCTGCTGGTGTCTGTAAGAGAGGTGAAATCGGGCAAATTATCACCAGTCATTTGCCATTAGTGCGGTCTTGCTAGCTTGAAAGCCCCCCTGCCCGCTGTTTACATCAACATGTTGGGGTAGAACTTGCCTCGAGCTTCACTCGCCTTTGTCACGTCGTCGGGAGGCAGCGCCGGGAAAAGCGGCCCTCCATTATCGCCCCGCCTGAACAGTGCATGTGGAAGTGCCGCCAACTTGAGCACCTCTCCTGCACCGAGAGGACCAGCCACTATTCTGCTATCCTGTTGGGCCGTTCCACAATCAGAATCCTCACATTTACCTCCCCGAGCTCGCCTCATTTACATATGTAATACTGTTCCCTTAGCCTTCCAAAAATGTTTTGCGAGGGGGCGTTTGTCACACCAACTTTCGGGTCTATATTCACGGGCTCTCTCAGTCAGGTCTTCGGCAGTCTCCCTGGGTGTGTCAGTTCCAGCCTTCTCCCCAGCAGGAAATAGACCCATTCAAGTACACAAACCTTATTCTGAAAACACGATCATTTCATCTGTGCTCTCCTCTGCGGAATTCATTATTGTGCTACTGTTAGCCTATTTCGTGAGTTTATCGAGCAAATACTAGCACAACGCAGACATTGGCCGGCCGATTAAATGAGGCATTATGAACCTTATCGGTCTCAGCGCCCACTTTAGCAGGGCACTGTTAGCAAATCATCATTTTCAAGCAGTAGTCAGAGCTCGCTGGGCTGTATCAACAGCCTTACTTGAAGTTCCGAGAAAGGCTATAAAAACGCCCCCCATTATTTCTCAGTTCCAGGACAGCACAGAGACAGCGCGAGGACGCCAAAGAAACGCCCTTCGCAAATGGGATGACGTCATTTTGGCTTTTAAAGCTGCGGCATCGCCCAATCAAAACATATTTGACCAGTCTCAGTGTGCACTGATAGAATTGAAGATAGCCATTGAAATCATCATTGGTTCAAGACGCGCGCCAATTTCCTCTCCCAATGCGTGTTTTCTGAAGTTACTGAGATTTCGGCACCGATTTTTTCCGGTCAGCTCTCAAGACACACACAATCAAAACGAATCACATTGGAGTCTTTCGTGTTTTGACAAAGGCAAAGGCAATCGATAGAGGAGTATAGAGGAGTTGGTGTTGGAATGGTCACAGCGGGTGCTTGGAGGGGCACAGTTATGGCCGCGGTCATCGGGAGGCACTGTGACGAGAGGCGGCGTGCCATGGGGGCTGGCTGGGGCCAGGGGAGCGGGGAGAGGAGGGGGGTGGGTGGGGGGGGGGGAAGGGACTAAAAAGAAAGGGGATTCACTAGCTTCGTTCGTCGTCGTGCCAGTGTGTGTGTTTGTTCATGTTGTGCGTCGTGTCAGGATGGACTTCACACACACAAGCACACTCACTCGCACTCAATACTAGAGGCTAAAAAAGAAACACTAGAAACGAAAATCAACTTTTTCACATGGACAATATTGCTTTACTAGCAGTGGCAAGCGACAATAATAAGAAAAAGCAAATCCCCCGGCATGAGGCCGTCTGATAAAAATATATTCTCTGCTGGTCACAAGGTAATCAGGCGTTACTACAATAGCGCAGTGATAATGTCTAAGTGTCTCTAAAAAAAAAAAATGACAAAGTACAAAGTGCCCTTTTTGTATAGGAAAGTCTATAAAAAATAACTAAGTCGGAGAGGCTTTTGGTGAAAGGCAGCCTCGACACGAAACGTCCTTTGCAAAGGAAAGCGGCCTCGGAAAAAAACGACAGAGTCCAAAGTTACAAAGGATAGCCGCCAGGACTTAAAAAAAAAACAAATGGAGGTGTCCGGGATTCCCGTTCATGGGAGGGCTAAGAACAAGATGAAGCTTTCATCCCAAAGTCTACCGTATTGTTTGGAGCTCACATGCGTTTTTCGTTTAGGAACAATCAGAGTTGTTCATATTTTTTGTCTACCGTATTGAAAATGCGATAGACTTTAGAATGGGGCTGGTCGAAGCGCGTTCCGTACGATGCAAAGGACGGGCTCCATAGTCTGGCAAAGAAGTAACAAGATAAAAAAAAAACAACGTTACGTCTAGCTAGTCTAACCTTGCTGTTGAACGTACTTTTGGCGCGAAACGCCATGTGTGTGTGTGTGCTCGTATGTGAGTATGTATGTAAACACGAAAATCTCCGAAGTCTGCGTACGTAGAAGCTTGAAAATAAAGGAAATGCTTTAATCAAGGGGTGCCTAGAAACGGCAATTTTTCTCTTTGAGTAATGCAATGTGAATAGGCTCTCCGAAATACATCTCGATCAAAGCATTAACGTTGCAGGCTTGTACGTGCACAAACACCGGAGATACTCGTGTCTACACACACACACACACACACACACACACACACACGCACGCACGCACGCACGCACGCAGGCACGCACACACACACACACACACACACACACACACACACACACACACACGGCGCTTCCCGCCATATTGACGTTCAACAGCGGCAGTTAGCGGCGTAGTTAGGCATGAAATTGTTATCGTGTTATTTCACCGTCAGAGTCTGATGTGTGCCCGCCAATGTTCGACATTGCATGCTACGGAACGTGCTCCGACCAGCCCCATCACAAAGTCAGTCTACCGTATTTTCAACACGGTACACAAGAAGATGCGGATTTTATCTCAAAGTCTACGGCGTATTGTTTTGAGTTCATGTGCGTTTTCTTTTAGAAACATTCCGAGTTGTTCCTGTTTTTAAGCTTATCCATCTGTTCATCTCTCTCCACCTTAACTCCCCCCACTTCCCTTCCCTTCCCGATCCGCATGGCAATGGCACACACAAAAACATACGGCAGACAGACGGCGCTTCCTACCTTACGTTCTGTGGGCTGGGGTAGCCATAGCCATTTTAAAGAACAATGTGGGATGGCCCACAAAGCCTCTTCTGTATAAGCTTGCATGCATTTTCCACCTTTTCCACAATAAGTTTGCAAAATTCATAACAAAATTGGAGAGACTTTCTTCCTAAATCAATGACAGCATTACGACAGCTCATACGTGCTTTTACGTCACCGTCACTGATTCTTCTGATGAAATCGAGGAGTCTTACTTTTAACATTTTTTCCGCATTTTTTTTTTTTAAAGTTGAAGAGGTACAAAGCTGGCTAACAAACTCATCCAAAGCTTCATGACATGACATTTTCATGACATATTTAACTGAAAATGGCTCCGCTAAGTCGAACTGTCGAGTTTGGGTTAATTAAACTTCGGATCGAACGTGTTTCTCTTTTTCCAAAACTGGGATAAATCGAACCATTTTTCCCCAGTGGCCAAAACTTGTCTTTACTTATATACTTACGCCCATCACCCCCCCCCCCCTCCCCCCGGGGCATAGGCCGCCGACAAGGTCCCTCCAGCCTTTTCTGTCCTGGGCGAGTCTCTCCAGCTGTCCCCAGGTGTGGCCCATCTTCTTGGCATCTGTCTCCAGGTCACGTCGCCAGGTGTTTCGTGGCCGACCTCTCTTCCTTTTTCCCTGTGGGTTCCATCTTAGGGCTTGCTTTGTGGTGTTGGTTGCTGGCTTGCGTAGTGTGTGACCTATCCATCTCCAGCGGCGTTGTTGAAGCTCCACTTCTGCAGGCTTCTGCTTTGTCCGCTGCCACAATTCCTCGTTGCTGATTTTGTCCGGCCAGCGTATCCCGAGGAGCCTTCTCAGACTGTTGTTGATGAACGTCTGTATTTTCTTGGTGGTCGACACTGTGGTCCTCCAGGTCTCTGCTCCATAAAGGAGTACTGGTTTCACATTGGTGTTGAACAGTCAGATCTTGGTGTTGACTGACAGATCTCTTGAAGTCCAGACGTTCTTTAGCTGGAGAAATGCTGCCCTGGCCTTGCCTATCCTGGTCTTCACGTCAGCATCCGTCCCACCCTTCTTGTCGACTATGCTGCCGAGGTAGGTGAAGCTCTCCACCTCTTCTAGCGCCTCGCCTTCCAGTGTGATGGGCGTTCCACTGGCAGCATTGACTTTCAGCACCTTGCTCTTTCCACGGTGGATGTTCAGGCCTAGCCTTGCGGAGTTCACTGCCACTGCGTTTGTCTTTTCTTGCATCTGTTGTTGGGTGTGCGAGAGCAGGGCTAGGTCATCTGCAAAGTCCAGGTCGTCCAGTTGGGTCCAAAGTGTCCATTGGATGCCATTTCGCTTCTGTGCTGTGGATGTCGTCATGACCCAGTCGATGGCCAGAAGGAACAAAAACGGTGACAGCAAACACCCCTGTCCGGACTTGGAAGGCGTGGGTGAGCTGGTTTCCACAGATCACTCTGCAGGTCAGTCCCTCGTAGGAGTTCCTGATGATGTTGGTGAGCTTTTTAGGTACTCCATAGTGTCTCAGCAACTTCCACAAGGTGGCTCTGTTGACACTGTCGAAGGCCTTCTCGTAATCAAGGAAGTTGATGTAGAGGAACGAGTTCCACTCTAGCGACTGTTCCAGGATGATTCGCAGCGTGGCGATCTGGTCAGTGCATGATCGGTCCTTGCGAAAGCCCGCCTGTTGATCTCGAAGTTGGGGGTCCACTGTGTCCTTCATCCTGTTGAGTAGGATCCTGCTGAAGACTTTGCCTGGGACAGACAGTAGGGTGATTCCTCTATAGTTGGCACAGTTGCTGAGCATTTTTTGGCAGCTTGACCAGGTAACCCTCCTTCCACTCTGCTGGTACTTGTTCTCTCTGCCAGATTTTCCTGAAGAGGGGGTGGAGCATCTCGATTATGGTTTCAGTATCCGCCTTTAGCGCTTCTGCCGGTATACTGTCGGGTCCGGCTGCCTTGCCCGACTTGAGCTGTTTGATGGCTTTCCGGATCTCCTCCTTGGTGGGCTCGCTACAGTCTATCGGCAAGTCTCTCTCGGCTACCTGAATGTCTGGTGGGTCTTGTGGAGCTGGTCTATTTAAGAACTCCTCAAAGTGCTCCTTCCATCTGTTCTTCTGTCCCTCCTCTCCTTGGATGGCTCTTCCCTGTTTATCCTTTACTGGCCTCTCTGGCTTGGCAAACTTCCCTGAAAGCTTTTTTGTGACGTTGTAGAGCTCTCTCATGTTTCCATGTCGGGCTGCCTCCTCTGCTTCTTGTGCCAGTGACTCTACAAAATTTCTCTTGTCTGCCTTGATGCTATTCTTTACTATTTTGTTGGCTGTTGTGTATGCCTCCTGAGCGCGGGCCTTCTCTGTTCTTGTGCGGCTGTTGTTTACTTCTGCTTTCTTCTTCTTTCTATCTACTACTTTCTCGAGTATCATTGGTGTTATCCACTCTTTGTGAGTGTGCTTCCTGTAGCCCAACACCTCCTTGCATGCTGCAGTTACTGCGTCTCTCACCCCTCTCCACTGCTCGTCAATGGTTCCTTCGTCCAGAAGCTCTTGGAGAACCTGGAACCTGTTGGAGAGGGCGAGTCTGTACTCCTCATGCTTGCCTCAATCTTTCAGCAGCGTAGTGTTGAACCTCTGGCGCTGACAGGTCTCGCCGGTCCAGTTCCTCTTCAGCTTCAGTTTCATTCTGGCAACAACCAGGTGGTGGTCTGAAGCAACGTCGGCTCCTCTCTTCGCTCGGACGTCCTGGAGAGATCTTCGGAACCTTCTCGAGATGCACACGTGGTCGATCTGATTCTCGGTTAAATGGTCCGGTGATACCCATGTCGCCTTGTGGATGCGCTTGTGCGGGAAGACTGTGCCGCCTATGACAAGGTTGCTTATGGCGCATAGGTCTGCAAATCTCTCTCCGTTATCGTTCATTGCTCCCAAACCCTGCTGCCCCATAACCTCCTCGAAGCCCCTGTTATCGCTGCCGACCTTGGCGTTGAAATCGCCCATGATGATGTTGAAATCTCTTCTAGAGAGGGTTCCAACGATGGTCTGCAGTCTATTATAAAACTGGTCTTTGGTCTCGTCATCGCTGTCGTTGGTTGGGGCATAGCACTGGATGATGTTCATGCTAATCCTCTTCTGCTGTGTTCTGAACGAGGCTGTGATGATGCGTGGGCCATGGGCTTCCCACCCGATGAGAGCACTCTGCGCAGTTTTGGAGAGCATGAGAGCCACTCCCTCTGTGTGTGGTGCATTGTCCTCCTCATGGCCGGAAAACAGCAGCCTCTCTCCTGTGGTCAGTCTCTTCTGTCCGCTGCCCGTCCATCTGGCCTCACTGATGCCAAGGACGTCGAGACGGTAGTTCCTCATCTCCACTGCCACCTGAGCTGTTTTCCCTGCTTCGTACATGGTCTTCACATTCCATGTTCCGATGTTGATGGTTGCCCTGGTCGAAAGGATGGTAGTCTGCTGAGTGGCTTCCTTTCGGCTTTCACCACCCCGCGTCATAAATCCTCCAGCTGAAGGTCCATCCTCTCCCAGGGCCGAGTCAGTTGTTGGTTTTCTTGTTGGCGTTTCTGTAGCAATGTGTGTTTTTATGGGGTGGGGCAGCTGACCCCACGCCCAACCCTCCTCCTTTCACATCCGGGCTTGGGACCGGCCATGGCGGAGTTAAAACTTGTCTTTCTATGACTAATATTACAACTGAAAACGGATCGAACTTAAGTCGAACTTCGGATAAGTCGAATGTGTATCCAAACTCGGGTAAGTCAAACTCAAAATTTATTTGTTGTTGTTGTTTTGTTTGTTTTTGTTGTTGCTGTTGGTTGTTTTGTTTGTTTGTTTGTTTGTTTGTTTGTTTGTTTGTTTGTTTGTTTGTTTGTTTGTTTGTTTGTTTAACACACAGCGACATATTCACACCGGCATCTTCTGATCATGTTTCGTTGTCGATTGCTGCATACCTCGAACTTAGGGCCAATCGAACGTGATCGTCATTAAATAAAAACGCGCGCACGTCTGTGTGTGTGTGTGTGTGAAAGAGAGAGAGAAAGAGAGAGAGAGAGAGAAGTGAAATGTAATGAAACTTTATTTCCCAAGGATAAATGATTAGGTACTGAGACCTGTTTTCAGTCATGTCCTTGCACGCACACACTCACATAACAATAATTTAAATGGAAAAGCAAAACATGAACATCAAAAGGCTAATTTACAGACTCAAGCACGCTCGCTCGCACGCGCACACACACACATACACTGCATAATAGTCTAATGCATTGAGAACCTGAAATAAACTTAAATGTTAAAAACGAAGGTAGAGCAATAACAGCATCAACAAAATCGGCAATACAACTCGGGGCGCTCACAGCTATGGGAGAGAGAGAGAGAGAGAGAGAGAGAGAGAGAGAGAGAGAGAGAGAGAGAGAGAGAGAGAGAGAGAGAGAGAGAGAGAGAGAGAGAGAGAGAGAGAGAGAGAGAGAGAGAGAGAGAGAGAGAGAGAGAGAGAATTAAACTTTAGAGTCTGTGCCTGTGCCGACGATGTTGAATCAATAGTTGGCAATACCCACTTTGTATTCAAATGTTCTCAGCATGTCTTACAATAATGCTGAAGAAAGAGGCTAACAGCTTTTGAAGTCTGAATGTAATGAAATGAAAGACATCTCTGCTATCTTCAGTTCTTTTTTTTTTTTCTTTTTTTTTACATAGGACAGTTCCAACGACGTTTACCAGGGTCACTAGAAAGCCTCTATAACGTGTGCATACTCACATGGATTGTGAAAAGAAGAGTAGAAAAGTCTCCGTTGAGGCAATACAACATTGAGGACCCGTTTCATCAGGAACGTTTAGCAATTGAAGCCCAGCCTATAGCAGACTGCATTAATGCCTCCAATGCGTTATACTTCTTGTGTTTTCTTTTAAAATTTTCATTAGTATTGTTATATGATTACAGCCAAACACGTAACAATTGTAAGGAAATGAGGAGAATAACCACAAAATGAGTCGGTCGGTCCGTGTTACGTGTATTCTCTCTTCTCTCTTTGTTGATCATTACTGATAGAATACAAATAAGAAGTGTACTCGTCTCTGTAATATCAGTTTGTTTGGACAGAGCCGTTGTGTCTGACTTTACTAGGATGGAAAGATGTAATACAGGTTAGGCCGGATTTTCAGCCACATGCAATGATTTATTTTTTAAGTTTAAGTCCTGAAAGCTGATCATTTGGGTGTACATTACTTCCGTCAAGGATTTGAGAAAATTGCCACAGGAAACATACCATCCTGAATTATAGCTGCTTTCAGACGTGTGGTTACAGATGTTGCCGGTGAAGTCCAGTGTATACTTTATCTGTCTGTCTGTCTGTCACCCCGGCGTTTAAGGGATTCATTTTAGGTGTCACTAAATTCTGATGTTCTTTTGTCATAAAACCTTCTATCGGTTTTTTTGTCTGTTTCAACATAACTTCGTATACCTTATTCTTCTTTTAGAAGAATGTTGTGTGTTATGAACATAAATTTGGTCCCTAGAAGAAAACAACGCGTAAGTCGAACAACTCTGTGAAAATTTCGACTCATTAAGTCGAACTTATCCGTTATCTTATCCGTCATACGGATAAGTCGAACTTATCCTTCGAACGACGGATAAGACGAACGAAAAGAAATGTCCGCTTCAGGTTCGACTTAAGCGTCGAACACTGTATTACAAACACATACTCACACAAGAAGAAACCTTGTGAGTGGTTTTCATGCCAAAACACAGCGTAAGGAGAAATAATGTTTCAGTTCATAAGTGGCTGATTCACAGTGACACTTACAATAGACCGATCCACTATTTTTGGCGCGAACATTTAGATCGCCCCTTTAATCGGGATCCGCCAAGCGTGCTAAGTGTGCTTCACGGAAAACAGGGCGAGTGTAGACTGCTTGTATAGTAAACTGCTTGTATACTGCTTGTATATAATTTGATGTTGATTTTTTTACCCTTCTTAAGATGGCGTATCTTCTATACCATTATTGGAGCTGTAAAATAATCAGTACAAACTAGGTATTGGGTTTAATCAGTACAACAAGTGGGGATATTGTCAGTCTAGAGATTATGTACTTTATGCGACCCTAAACTTAGCGTTTTATAAAATGCGCAAATGCCCAATCAAGTAGTGATTTTTTCATAAATAATAAAAGATCTTTAAAATTTTGCACGACCACACATTTGTATGCACTCTTTCAGGTGGTAACATCAGTTTTTACAGTCTGAAATAATAGGCCGGTGTTCCTACCTACATGTGGTCATATCCCGCCACCGAGCCTCTAAAAGAAATTTGTGTGCAGGTAATCATCGGTACACTTTTCTGAAGTCTGTCTGAAAACGTCTCTTCCCCCCCCCCCCCCCCCCCCCCCCCCCCCCCCACCGAGAACTGCTGCTAGTGGTAGTCTGTCTACATGAATGAGGCGTCTGTCACCCCAGCCATTCGGGGCCAGCGTTCATGCACGAATGCTTCACACACAACTGACAGATCTACGATCCAATTTAGCACGAATGCTTCACACACAACTGACAGATCTACGATCCAATTTAGCAGACTAAATATAAGTACAAGCGATCGAGTCAGTCTGTGAACACTATGGTAGAATGAGGAAAAGTAGAAATTTTACTTTCGAGCATATGTAGTGATGTGTTGTGATTCTTTCAGGGTTCCGTTGACCATGCGGCCGGCCGCAAGCGTTTATCCATTCTTTCGTGCATTCCAGTCGTGATAAAGGCTTCGGGAACCTGGATATCGATATTTATAGCACAGGAATACTAGATTCAAAACTCATTTTCGCTTTATTATAAAGTCTTCGAAATGTGTCAATCAGCAATGAGTGAGAAACAGTCTGTCCTTTTTCACTATACCTTTACTTAATAATTTGGCAACAAAAAAGAACAGAGAACAGACCAGTTCTAATCACTGGGTAGAGACAAGAAAACAGAAACTGACAGCATCAAACGTCCACTAGATCTAACTAGGAAAGCAAAAGATTCTGACAAATTTCTTGACAGCATCTTTAAGCACTCTTTATTCTCAGCCCCAGCCACAGATTGTGGCAAAAGACATGAGGGCACGGCCAAGAGTTTCCATTTCCACAGTTTCCATTTCTAGGAGCAACTCTAAGTGTGCGTCAACGCCCGTGTGCATCCAGAAATTCCATCATACTAAAGGCACGTCAGTTCCCAAGATTTTGTGTGAGAGTAACTGACACCAGTGTGTGACTGAAGAAATCACACTCCTACTACACACAGGTGTAATGCCAGCTAATTATCGCAGGTTATTGTTTTCACCCAAAGGGATGTAAACGTACATTGAACCACACCAGATATTTCATTCGTGGCATCACTGTTTCACACTCTTTCACAAAGAACAAGCGAAGCCTTACTTGGAAAGCAAAATGTAATCACAGAGTGTAAGCGAAATGGTAGGTATGCACCTCTGCTTTTATTGTCAGCATATACACAAAGATATACGTACTTCATTGTTCTGCCGCCCCACATTCACCAGCTACAGTGTCTGGTGTATGTTGCAAGACTTGATCGTCCTGAAAAGGTTTTACAGCGTGTGTACTGCTCCTGTTTAAGATATATAATATCACTATATCACTAAATAAAATGTAATAGCAACATCATCAGTGTCATTTGAAATTGTCTTTCTTAACCTATTTAATCCCTCGGCCACATTTCCCTGATTGTGGAGGTGTTATCTAACGACCATGTACCGCTTGCAGGAGATGGGATGATTATAATAATTCAAGAGTAATGCCAGATTCGCTTGGCGTCAAGCTAATGTGGAACTACCCTTGAATTATCATGGTCCTGCCGTAGTGTGTCAGGGCTATATAGGTGAACACACTGAACACTGACAAGTGTGACAGTAATCATGCCTTCAATGAATTGTAAACGGAACATGCACATTGATAATAACCACTGTGTACTACATTACTACCCCTTTTTAATGCCAGTGAACTGAAATTTACTTAGAAGAGCCTCAGCTCTGTTTTACATCGTCTATGTGACACTCACAAACCAGATAGGTGAGGCTAGCACTGGTGTGTAGGGGAATTACTCAGCGCTGGACATACAAACAGATAGATCCCCTGCCCCCCCCCCCCCCCCTATCAGGCACCCAATCGCCAGCCCACAGAAAAATACGCAGATATAGACCTAGACGATCATCTACATCCCTAAAATGGATGCATCAGGTCTAGCCTATAACCCATGTCTTTTTCTGGAACTTAGGAAGCGCTGGACAGACAAACAGTTAGATCCCCTGCCCCAGCATATCAGGCACCCAATCGTCAGCCCACAGAAAAATACGCCAAATAATAGTGTCCAAATAAAAAACCTAAACAGACAAACTTTAAACTGAAACAAATCACATTGAGGAATCACGCACATCCGGTACATAGACAAAGAAGATCCCAAGGACGAAAGACCCACGCTTAGAAAAGGCAGTTATAACATAATTTTTTTTTCTTCAAAATATACACTATTATCATGTCTGTGTGACATGATAATATGCAATCATGTATATGATGCAAATATGCATGTTACACTATGTGAATGTGGTTTAATTTCATTATTCGTTATTATACTTACTTACTTACTTACTTACGCCTGTCACCCCTCCCCGGGTATAGGCCGTCGACGAGAGACCTCCAGCGACTCCTGTCCTGTGCTTCTCCTTCGATTTTATTCCAGGTGGTTCCCAGTCTCTTGATGTCTGCTTGGAGGTCTCGACGCCAGGTGTTTCTCGGCCTGCCTCTTTTCCTCTTTCCCATGACAATGCCTGCCTAATGATACTAGAAGCTGGCTTTCTCAGACTGTGACCAATCCATCCCCATCTTCTTCGCCCAATTTCATTCTCTGCTGTTATCCGCTCTGTTCTCTCCCAGAGTCTGACGTTGCTGATCTTCTCTGGCCAGTGGATTTTCAAAATTCTTCTAAGGCAACTGTTTATGAAGATCTGTACTCTGTTGACTGTGGTTTTTGTCAATCTCCAAGTCTCTGCTCCATATAGGAAAACTGCTTTTACGTTTGAGTTGAAAATCCGGACTTTGGTGTGTTGTGACAGCTCTCTGGAACTCCACACTTTTTTTCAACTGGAGAAAGGGTGCTCTGGTTTTACCGATTCGTGCTCTGACATCTGCATCAGTGCCGCCTTTTTTGTCTATGATGCTCCCGAGATAGGTGAAGGACTCCACCTCCTCCAACGGGGTGCCAGCAAGCAAAACTGTTTTTTCCCTGGTTGCGTTCAGCCTCATTGTCTTTGTTTTCTGTTTGTGGATGGTGAGGCCCACTTGGGACGAGATGTCAGCAAGCCTCGTGGTCTTGTCCTGCATTTGTTGATGAGTGTGGAACAGTAAAGCCAAGTCGTCTGCAAAATCGAGGTCGTCAAGCTATGTCCACAGTGTCCACTGTATTCCACTACGTCTGTGATCTGTGGTCCTCTTCATGACCCAGTCTATGGCCAGTAGGAAGAGGAACGGAGACAGCAAACATCCCTGCCTGACACCGGTTCTGACCTGGAGCTCCCTGGTGAACTGCCCTTCGTGGATCACGCGACATGTCATGCCATCGTAGCTGCTCTTGATCAGGCGGACGAGCTTTGTGGGTACACCGTAGTGTTGTAGGAGTTTCCACAGAGTCTCTCGGTTGACGCTGTCAAATGCTTTCTCGTAATCCACAAAGTTTACGTACAGCGGGGAGCTCCACTCCAGAGACTGTTCCACGATGATGCGGAGAGTGGCGATCTGGTCTGTACATGATCGAGTTTTCCTGAATCCTACTTGCTGGTCTCTCAGCTGGGGGTCAACGGAGCTTCTTCATTCTCTACAGGATGATCCTGTTGAAGACCTTTCCTGGTACTGACAGCAAGGTGATTCCTCTGTAGTTGGAACACTTGCTGAGGTCGCCTTTCTTGGGAAGCTTGATTAGGTACCCCTCCTCCAGTCAGCCGGCATCACCTCCTCTTCCCAGATCTTTCCAAACAGTGGACTGTTGTCTCTAGGTCTGCTTTCAGAGACTCCGCTGGGATGCCATCTGGCCCTGCTGCTTTGCCGTTCGTTAAAAATGCCACTGCTCTTCTGATCTCTTCCCAGCTGGGTCTGTCACAGCTGATGGGTAGGTCGGTCTCTGCTGGCTGGTTGTCTGGGGGGGTCGGGTGGGCTGGGTCTGTTCAGTAACTCTTCAAAATACTCGGCCCATCTGTCGAGTTGGCCTGCTCTGTCTGCAATAGGCTTGCTTTGTTGTCTTTAACTGGTCTTTCTGTATGGCCATACTTGCCCGACAATCTTAATAATAATAATAATAATAATAATACATAGTTCTTGTGTAGCGCCGTTCTCCAGGAAAACACTGGACTCACTGCGCATGCACAACAGCACACCCTTTCTCTCTCAGACACACACGCATAATTATACACTACTTTAAACCACCCCATCCCTTCCCCACACCTTACATTCACTTCCTCTGGGATCAGAATAGGTGGCAGTCAGTCAACAGTTAGCTAAATATGACCTAAGTTTTAAATGCCCGACAAAAAAGAAAAGTCTTTAAGTGAGCCTTGAACTGTGACAATGTGGGCAGATTCCGCATTTCCGTTGGCAGCGTGTTCCACACACTTGGGGCGAAAAAGGTGAAAGAACGCTCCCCGACAGTTTTCATGTTGAGCTTCGGGATTTTTAACAGCTTTTCACTGGAGGAACGGAGGGTGCGTGATGGCTGATAGGCAGACAGCTTGGCAGAGAGGTACGGCGGGAGAGATCCGTCAAAATGCCGATAGGCGAAAATTGCAATTTTGTACTGGCAACGGAATTTGACGGGCAGCCAGTGCAGCTGCTTCAGCAGAGGCGTAACGTGGTCTCTCTTTCGTTTCTTCAAGATGAGACGCGCCGCACTGATTTGAATCATCTGCAAGCGTGAAATCTGATCTGCCGGTAAACCTGCCAGTACAGAATTGCAATAATCGAGCCTGGAAGTAATGAATGCATTTACAAGTCTTGACGTCATACTTTCTGTGAGAAACGGTCTGAGAGAAGAAATTCTGCGCAGCTCAAGGAAACCAGCTCGGCAGACGCTACTGATATGATCATGCATGGAGAGCGTCGAGTCAATCTTCACACCCAGATATTTGACACATTTCTGGAAGGGAACGCTGCAGCCACCAATGTTTGCGAACTCGCCGTCAATCAGACTAAGGCGAGACTGAGAGCCGGCAGGCATGACTTCGGTTTTGTCAGTGTTAAGCTTAAGCTTGTTGCTAGTCATCCAGGACAGGTTTAGTTTAGTTTAGTTATTTGGGTTTAACGCCGAGCAGGCGACTAAGGCCATCTCACGGCGGGATGGGTAAAAGTCTGGTCAGCCAGACTAAAAGCAAGGTCTTAAGACAAGATGTAAATATAGATTAAAAATCTCAGGCTAAAATGTCGCACATGTCTTTAAAAGAAATGTCTACAGACTCTCAAAAAGGGCAAATAAAAAAGATTCACATAGGCTATGAATGCTCAAATCTTGTTAAAAATATTGCATGCTCGCAAGAAATTGAAGATTTTGTCCGGGGGAACATCCCGGAACAAAACCTTCAAGGAGTCTGCTGTAAAGTGTTTATATCTGGTGTCAATTAGGTCAGCACAATACAGCAAAAAGTGTCGAACAGAAAACTGCTCATCACAGGCAAAACACCATGGACGCTCATCCTGTTTAAGTAAGTAAGAGTGCGTAACATAGGTGTGCCCGATGTGGAGCCGAGCAAGCACAGTCTCCTCACGGCGGCTGCCGCAGCGGAAAGGTAGACTGTCAGACAACTTAGGAAGAGCTTCATGAAGCTTGTTCCCTTCCTCTTTGTCCCACTCGGACTGCCACTCGCGGGCTATGTACGCACTAATCACAGGTTTAAAATCACTATAGACAGTCTGTGTGTCAGGGACAGGGTCACTGCGGGCACTGTTGGCAGCAGAATCTGCGATTCTGTTGCCTTCGATGCCCACATGGCCTGGGACCCAAATAAAAATGATGTCATAATATTCCTTCATCAAGTCTGCGTAAAGCTCTCTAATCTGCACCAGCAGTGGATGGTCTGTTCCCGCGCCCTGAAGGGCCTGCAGGGCAGAAAGAGAGTCAGACAGAATCAGGAAGTTCCTTTCCCGAGACTGATAGGCATGCTTGAGTGCCAGCAGAATTGCCTGCAGTTCTGCACTAAATACAGAGGAATGGTCAGGGAGACGGAGCTTAAATGGGCGTTTAGGATGGCGAGAGGACACTGCAGCCGCAGCCACCCTCCCATCCTCAGACTTGGACCCATCCGTATAAAGACGACAATAGCCAGGAAAACTTGAAAGGAGTTCATTGAGGCTCTGTTGGTATATGGCTGGTGGAGTACAATCCTTCTTGTGGGCGGTCAAGTCCAGCAAGATGTCAGGAACTGGTAGTAGCCAGGGTGGAGTGACGTGTTGCAGAGATTCCGAAACTTTGTCCAGGTCCACTCCGGCCGCC
The DNA here is from genome assembly GCA_036245525.1 of Semisulcospira habei. NCBI lineage: Eukaryota > Metazoa > Mollusca > Gastropoda > Semisulcospiridae > Semisulcospira > Semisulcospira habei. The sequence continues at coordinate 99,199,926 of BTPG01000001.1, forward strand.
TGCAGATGAGGTCGGACACGGAAGGAAAGTGGACGGATAGCTCCCGGATGGGCATCGTAAATCTCTGCAAACGACGGGTTAAAAACACAATCATAGGCAGGATTGTCTGGATGGGCCTTCAGCTTCAGAACGTAGCTGAGCATGAGGCGGATGCGGCGGAGCCCGAGAGAAGGCTCCCCTGCCTCTGCATACAGACTAGGAACTGGAGATGTCCTGAAGGCTCCCAGACATATGCGCAGACCTTGATGGTGAATTGTGTTCAGACGCTGTAGAACAGACTTTGAAGCCGAGCCATATACCACAGAGCCGTAATCCAGTTTGGACCGAACAAGGGCCCGGTACAGTCGAAGTAAGACAATGTGGTCTGCACCCCAGTCAGTACGACCAACGACACGAAGAATGTCGAGGGCCTTCTGACAAGAGGTTCTAAGGTAGGTAACATGGTTGCAAAAGGTCAATCTTTTGTCAAAGATGACCCCCAGAAACTTTGCCTCCTCGGCCACCTGAATTGGCACTCCAGCAATGCTCAGGGTAGGTTTTGGAAAAAATTTCGTCTGGTTAGTAAAATGCACACAGACTGTCTTGGAGGGCGAGAACCTGAATCCGTTGAGAGACACCCACCCCTGGATGCGATCAACGCACAGCTGCAAGCGCCTCTCAAGGGACGCAAGTCCTCGACCTCGTGCACACAAAGCAAAGTCGTCCACAAAGAAAGAACATTCAGAATCATCCTTGACGGCCTTTACAATGTTATTTATTTTAATGCTAAATAAAACAGGAGATAGAATGCTGCCCTGCGGGACACCCATCTCCTGTTCAAAGGAGTCGGAGAGGGTGGAGCCCACACGGACATGGAACGACCTGTTAGACAAAAAATTGTGAATAAAAACAGGCAGGTACCCTTTAAAACCCATGTCCGACAAATCAGACATTATACCATACTTCCAGGTAGTGTCATATGCCTTTTCAAGATCAAAGAAAATTGCATAGACATGCTGCTTGTTGACAAAAGCATCTCGAATAAAAGACTCAAAGCGAACTAGATGGTCAGTTGTACTACGGAAGCGCCGGAAACCGCACTGGAGGTCTGTGATGAGACCACGTGACTCAAGATGCCACACCAGTCGGGCGTTGACCAAGCGTTCCATAGTCTTACATAAACATGATGTCAAAGCTATTGGCCGGTAGTTGCCCGGGTCGGAAGGATCCTTACCCGGCTTGGGGATTGGCACAACCACAGCCTGGCGCCAAGATGGCGGAAAACGACCAGTTATCCAGATATGGTTAAAGGCCTTGAGAAGTACAAGGAGTGAATCCTCAGGCAGATGAGTTAGGAACTGATAATGGATGGTATCTAATCCAGCAGCAGAGTCAGTACATTTCTGCATGGCTTGCTGCAATTCTGAAAACGTAAAGGGGGCATTATAGTCTTCCGAGTTATCTGATATAAAATCACAAGCACAAGATTCTTGCTTCTCCTTCTCTCTCTGGAAGAAAGGTGAATAATGCTCTGTTGAAGAATTATGGGCAATGGTGGAGGCAAGCAAATTGGCCACAGCCTTTTTATCTGTGACCAAACTGGCACCATCTCTAAGATGGCCGACAGAAGCCGAGCCACCCCTGCCCCTAATTCTTCGAACAGCCTTCCAGACTTTTTGGGACGGAGTCCTAGAAGATAAAGATGAGACGAAGCGCCTCCAGGAAGCACGGCGTTCGCGTTTAAAAATGTAACGGGCTTTCGCCCGCTGTCTTTTAAATGTTAAAATATTTGCTTGCGACGGATTACGAAAAGCACGTCGCTGAGCAGATTTGCGTATTTTTGGGGCCTTGCGGCACTCTTCGTTGAACCATGGTACTCTCGGCTTCCGAGGGACTGATGTAGAAGTTCTAGGGATGGTTTCACCTGCTACGTCCAACAAAATCAAAGTAAAACAAGAAACAGGTTCTTCAGCTGACATGACCACCTCCTCTGTAAGACGAGACTGACAGAGGGAGGCGAACAGAGGCCAGTTAGCTTTCTTGAGAGTCCAGCGCCCCACCGGCGAATCCTGCTCACAGCTGACCGATGACAGAACTACTGGGAAGTGGTCACTACCACACAGGTCGTCGTGAACCTTCCAGTCAAAGTCCAGCATGAGAGAAGGATCACACACAGTGAGGACTAGAACAGAACTAGATCCTGAACCTGAGTATGTAGGTGAGCCATCGTTAAAGACACATAGGTTAAGTTGAGAAAAAACATCTTCTAACATCTGACCTCTGCCATCATAGTGGTCACTGCCCCAAAGGTGAGCGTGACCGTTAAAATCCCCCATGAGAATAAAGGGAGGGGGCAGTTGATCTACTAAGTTGAAAATATCATTGCTACTGACCCGCAGTGATGGTGGCAGGTACATACTGCATACGGTTATGGTCTTCTTCAAGGTAACCCGAGCTGCGACAGCCTGAAGACAGGTGTCGATGCTAACGGGGCTACATAAAATTTGGCTACTAATGATAAGAGCCGCTCCACCCGAGCGCCTCTCCGAATCAGAGCCTTTGTGTATAACGTTAAAACCATTAAAGGATACATGGTCAGAAGTCTTCAGGTAAGTCTCCTGAAGAGATATTACTGAGGGGTTATAGAACTTGACTAAAAGACGTAATTCCTCAAAGTTAGCTTGAAAACCACGACAATTCCACTGAAGCATAGAGTACATGATTATGTCTTATCTGGGGGTGAAGAGTTTTTCCCCCCTTTTTCCTTTACCTTGGAAGGAGTTGAAGAAACAGAGGGGGGCCGGCTCCCGGGCCTCCTCTGGTTCCTCGGAGATGAAGGGGGTGGAGCTGCCGCAAAATCAGCAACGACAACTTCCACTCCCTCCATCCGCTCCTCCAGTGCAGCATATTTGTTTTGAAGGGGGACATCAGTGGTCCCCTTCTGGGCCCGCGCGCACAGCGGTCCCATAGATTTCTTAGACCCCTGGTCCTGGGCAGCGTTCCTGCCGCTAGAGTTAGCGGCCTTAGAAGGCTGACCAGAGCCAGAAGCCTTTGGAGTTGACTGACTAACAGGTTTGGGCTGAGGCTTAGGGGCAACAGAAGGCGGCACAACCGGACCGGCAGTGTCCGCCTTCTGCGTTCCCTGGCTCTTCGTCACCACCGGAGGAGGGTTACTCTCCAGGGTCGAGATGACCCGAGGCTCCGCCCCCAACGAAGAAGTTGGGGTCTGACATGAAAAATCTTTGGTGGGACGCTTGCCTGCCACCGCTGCACTGAAAGTACTGCAGTGCACTGCACTGAGGTGTTAGAGGTTGGGGCAGCCGCAGCTGCACCAGAGCCTTCAACCAGTTTTTTGGCATCTAGAAAGGACAGTCCCTTCTCCACACGCACCTGCTGAATCTTGCACTCGGATATCCAACGAGGGCATTTCTTATCCGAAGCCATATGCGCCCCCTGGCAATTCACACACAAGGGGGTGGCTGTGCAGGACTCAGCTTGGTGCAACGGGCGCATGAAGCCTCTGCCTGACGGCATGTCTTCTGCCCATGGCCATACTTTTGGCACTTAAAGCACCGGAGGGGGAGAGTGACGTACTTTTTCACTCTCAGGGAGTAGTAACCTCCCCAGATGGTAGTAGGAGGGGTGGGGGTGCCAAACGTCAGGATGATGGTAGGGAGACGGATCTCCCCACCACCTCGCTTGGAAGCGAAGCGCCTGACGTAAGTCACCCCCTGAGACTTAAGGTTCCGTACAAGTTCATCTTCCGACAGTTCTGCCAAAGCTTGATCTTTGAGTACGCCTCTTGACGAATTCATAGTCTTGTGGGGTGTGACCTCCACCGGAGTGTCTCCGATGGAAGAGAGCCTCAGTAGCCCGCTGGAGTGTGCCCGGGTACGGCACTCCACCAGCAAGTCACCAGACCTGAGGCGCTGGGCGTCAGGCCTGCCAACACGGCTCCTGAGGGTCTCCCCCACCAGAAAAGGATGCAGCTTAGTAACAGGTTTCTCCTTCACCTTGCTATGGACAATGAGGAAGCGAGGCCATACGGCCGACGCCTGAGGCGTCGCTTCCTCACAGTCCGAGTCACTGTCATGTTCAATGTTGGTGGCTATGTGCCGCTTCTGTGCAAGTTTGGGTTTATTGTTTGTATCCATATTATAATAGTAGAGATATTCATCCCCCGGGGGGTCCCCGCCCGCCACCGAGCCCAACAAGGGAAAGTGCAAATGTCGGCGGGTCTCCAGCCGACGCACAATGGAGACTGCCCGAAAGATATACTCAAGGGGGTAAGCCCGATTGAACCGTTTGAGCCACCGCCTTCTATCACACTGTTGAATGCAGGGGAATACTGGCGTAAAGCACCTAATCAGCAGCAGAAGCTATAGCATGGTGCTCCGTATATCAACCCACATGTCAACAGGGCTCAACGTGACAAGAGCCGATTGACTAGGCCGGTACGACTAGCCTCCCGTTTAGGTAGAAGTCAAGGCCGAAGTGGAGTGTTGGCACCAGTGAGCCGCAGCCCAAAGGGAACCTCAGCCACCAGGATCCTCTTCTCCCCCGACACGGGTCTCCAAGCACGGCAAACACTTGGGATCCGAAGGACCAAAAAGTCACGAGTATTTTTAAGGACCAATCCAACATGGTACAACCTGGGTTAGCACAGCTCCTTAAAAACCGGACCAGTGAAAAGGCTGAACAACATATCTGCGGACATCAAGTCCTAATCCTGGACAAAGATGGCACCCGTCTGCTAGCCCACTCAGTCAGGGACTGAGCGGACTACCCACCTACGCCACGTGGAGGCCGGTGCCGGGTAGGCATCCAGGACAGGACGTCGTTTATACAACACTGTACGCTCATCTTAGCGGAGCTGAAATGGCTAGGCGCGCTACTTCTTGACAATTCAGTATCGTCAGCATACTTGTGAAAATCACACTCATGGGCGGCAATTACATCAGATAGAGGTTGTGAATATAGAGTGAACAAAACAGGCCCTAATACGGAGCCCTGAGGGACTCCACACAACAAAAGACTAGAAGCAGATAGCTGGCCATTAACAATAACAGCCTGAGAACGATCCCTAACGTATGAAGTGAACCAGGCCAGGTCACCTCTAACCTCTTCAGCAAAACAGAATGATCGAGCGTGTCGAATGCTGCGCTGAGGTCCAACAGAGCAATGAGAGAGACAAGTCTCTCGTCTGCCTTCACTAGCAGACCATCCAGGACGCTCAGCACAGCAGTCTCCGTGCTGTGATCCTTTCTGTATGCCGACTGGTGCATTTCTAAAAGACCGTTTCCAGACAAATGGCTTTGTAGCTGTTTCAAAACAACCTTCTCCAAAATCTTTGAAATAAACGGAAGGTTAGAGACAGGTCTAAAATGCTTCAAGTCGTTTGGGTCCAGTCCAGGCTTTTTCAAGAGTGGTGTCACAACGGCATGTCTAAACTGAGTAGGCACAGCACCTGTAGAGAGAGAGGCATTAACTATGGTGGTAATCAGTGGGAGGAGATCATCAATACACTGTTTTATGAGGGACGTGGGCAAGGGATCAAGCACACAGCTCTTTGTTGGTGATTTCATAATGAGTTCATGGATCTCCTGCTCAGTCACTGGCTCGAAACGAGACAGTGAAGGGCCATTATACACACCAAAAGTAGGGGGATCACATGAACATGAACCTAGTTCTGAGCGGATGTGCTTAATCTTATCCGAGAAAAAGTCGCAGAAACGTTGTGGAAGGACATGGCTTGGCACATTCGTCGGAAGGGGCGTGGTACGGGGCTTTCCCTGCAGCTCACTGAAGACTGAGAAAAGTTGCTTGGACGACGAGCTGGAGTCGATCCTGTCCTGGTAGAACTGTCTCCTGGCAGACTGTATGACCGCTGTAACTTCGGACCTCACTTTCACGTAGATCTGTCTGTGGACAGTCAGACCAGTCCGTCTCCAATGACGCTCCGCGCGTCTCCGTCGGCGGCGAGCTTCTCTGACGTCGTCGGATAACCACGGGGCGGATGGTCGGTCCCTCACCAGCCTGCTGACAGTCGGGGCGTGTCGGTCGAGCATCTGTCGAAGCCCGTTGTTATAGGCGTCCACGAGCTGCTCGGGCTCCAATGAAGGTGATTGACACACATCTGTAGCTGCTGCCATCTCCTTTACATCGGCCTGAAAATCGGACGAAATATTGCGAATGTTTCGTGACGTCACGAGTCGTTTACGGGGACGTGGTCTGGTAACTGCAATAGTGCAAGCTACGACACTGTGGTCGGAAAGACCTGGATAGTCCTGCACAGCTTTAAGCGATAACATGCTGCCCTCACTACGGACCACCGTCCAGTCGAGTGTGTGGCCGCGCTTATGTGTAGGGACGCCAACAAGCTGTGCCAGATCATAGTTGTGATCGCTCAGCATAGTTTTCAGACGGCTCACTTGGCAGTCAGTATTGTCATCAAAATGGAAGTTAAAGTCGCCTAGGATGGAGAAATCGCAACACAGGTTCACGTATCGGGACAACAGCTCCGGAAATTCCCGAAGAAAAATGGAATCGGTCAGTTTATTGCGCCTACTCGGCGGCGGCCGGTAGAGACACACAATCTTCTGGTAATGTCGTAGAGCTGTTTCATGTTGCCGCTGCCTGCTGCCTTTTCTGCCTCTGCTGCCAAGCTGTCTGTGTAGGCCCTCTTGTCTGCCCTGATACTCGTCTTCACCTCGCGCTTGGCTTCCGAGTATTATTCGTTATTATAGACTTTATTAATTCTACGCGTGTTGGTGCCCGTGCATTTGGGAGCATGTGTGCACGATTGCCTGTGTATGTCTTATCCGTTCTTAATTTCATCTTCTTCTTCTTATTGTCCCACTGGCACCGAGGTGATCGGGGAATCTTAATTTCATTTAAGCGCACATTTGACTTGGACCCAAATGTGAATTGTTGTTGTTTTCTTCATTTTAATGTCCCACTAGCACACAATGTGATCGGGGACTAACATGTGAATTGCCCGTGTGTGGGATAAATACAGATTTTTTACTTGAATTGACCTGACTTGACATTGATATAATTTCAACAAACACATTTCATCTGCACAATAACGCTTTGTCCCCTTGTAGTCCCTTGGGTCATAATTTTCCTGGCCCCCTTTTGTGAGCAGTCTGAATTTTCACGTCTCTTTTCTCGTGGCATTTGTGGCTTAGTGTCACACTGGATCACTACCTCAGGGCAGTCTACAATGCCGCGCAGGTGTGCATATAAAATCTGCTCCGCTGCTACTTTTCATCTATAGTGTCATGAACTAATCTGCCCTGAGGCCACTCAAGAACTAAAAGTTAAGTGTGAAGAGACATTACCATTGTGTGTTAAAATTATGCAACCCTGAAACAATACAATAATACTTTATTAATCCCTCGTGGGGAAATTCACTGTCTGCCCATACAACACATGGCATCATCATTCACTCATTCAATTAATTAAATAACCTATAACGCTCAGTTAAAGAGATAAACTGTAACAGACGTACTGTTGCCTTTGTAACACTCTTGGCATCAGAAACGCGCATGGTTCATGCCCGCTGTGCTTCTGGTGTCAGCAATGTTGCAGTGAAATACTGAATGGACTAGTACTAAACAACTAAAGAATGTTGACAGACATTATCTACTGGTATTACTGTTGAAAAGGGACAAAAGAGTTGGCATAACGTGATGTACTACTTTTGGGTACTCGAAGTCAGCCACCTCGTCATCATCATTCACTTCGACTGACCTCACAGCCTCTGGGTTGTTTTTGGGGTCTTGGTCACAGCCACGCCTGCTTGCTGAACTTCGCTCACCAGCTGCAAGCCAGTCTGCCTCGGCGCCATTCACCACTACTCTTCAGCCACCTGCAGCTTCAGCTACCTACGCTTCCTACGCTTTGCTGCCCTACTACGCTAAACCACAACGCCAGTGCCAGCACCACTACCGCCACAGCCACCAACAACGCCAACGCCTATCGTCAGTCGCGGCCTGCGTCTCACTTCGGGTCGGCCTCTAAATTTAAAAAAAGAAAGCGAAATTAGAGAAGGTGATATAACCTGATTGAATCTGGCTTACTAGCATAGACCATAGTTTTAAAACTGACTTTAAAAAAAAAAAAAATAACTAGTTAGACAAAATCGCCTGCCGCGCCACTTTGTTGGCTGCGCAGTAGAGTAACCGCTAGCGCCGTAACTGGGTCAGCATCGCTCACCCAGTCGGCGCGGCTTAGTGCACGGGGCTTAGCCCACTAGTTTGTAACAATATCTTGAGAACTACAGCTATAGCCTAGCCTATTAAATAACTGTAATATCTTGCCCGGCAGCGCGACCAATTCCCGGTCACGCTGTCTAGGTGCAACAACTTAGCAAGATCTAGCATCTTACAGTGATAACATGATGGAGGACCTCTTTGGGTCACTATCATCGTTATCCTCTATTGACCAAAACATTTCTGATGAGGACAAAAAGCCCAATAAAAGTGGCCCTCCCTCGAAAAAAACAGAAAACTAAGAAAACTAAGCGGAACTCTCTTCCGCCCATTCAACCCCGCCGACATCGGCCGGGGGAGCATAGGTTATCTTCCCCCCCCTGTGGATACCTCAAAAAACTCTGGCTCACAGGCAGAGTCGCTGCCCAGTGACCACCTACAAACACTAGCTCCTCAAGTTAACCAGATAACTCAGCCTTCTGCTGCTAACAACAGTCAGGATAACGGCCCCACCAACTCCCCTGTCAGCCCGCCCGTCCACCGTGTGGAGGAGGGTCTGACTGAGGACGAGGAGGGGAACGACCACCAGTTTCAAACGGTAACTAGAAATAGACGCAGGAAAAACCACAATAACTATCTACCTGGAGAGAGTACCAACGGCCCCTTAGCCGCACCGGTTGCGGATGAGTGGTGCGGGTTCCCAGTCCGACTTCGGGATCTGGGGACCGGCCCCACCCTCATCCGCAATCAGAGAATGCAGCAACCGCATGTTTGCGAGGCTGCTGGAGCTTCACCGTCCGAAATCTCACTTAAACCGATAGGCCCTAACATATGGATAGTCTCTTGTCCTAATGCCAGGGCGCAACAAAAACTTTGTGCAAAAACTAATATTGGGGGGGCACACGTTGAGTGCTCCGTCCCAATTCCTAAAGTGGTGGGCGTGATTCACGGCGTCCCTCACACGGAGGACGCGGTGGAAATCGCCCAAACACTTAAAACTCAGGGCTTCAATGCCACCACTACTAGACTTACCAACCGAGACGGCACTGCCTCTAGGGCCGTTAAAATAAAACTGCATGGATTAACTAGCCTACCAACCAAAATTAAGATAGGAACCCTGCTCTGACCCGTATGCGCCCACGGCGGCACATTGTGCCAACTGTTGCTGGTTGGGACATACGGCAAAAGCTTGCAGAGCAAAGCATGCTACTTGCGTCCGTTGCGGAAGCAAGGAACACCGCCGTGCGGATTGTCCCGACACGGCGGTACCAAAGTGCACTAACTGCGGCGGCCCACACAGTGCGGCCTACCAGAAGTGCCCCAAAATAATCCTCTTTCGAGAGGCAAATAAGATTAGAAACCAGAATTATATACCCTACAGAGTAGCACTCTACAGGGCTCAAACTAATATCAACCAAAGAGAGTCAGCCAGGGAAAGCAAAATCCCAAAGGCTGACTCTCCAAACGTAGACAAGACCGCCTGGGTTAAACCCCCCACTCCACCCAAGCGGGCCCAAAACCCATGGATTCAAAAAAATTCTGTTCAAAAACCAGTATCTGAGGTGGAAACAGTAAGTACACCAGCTAAACAGCAAACCGTTAGCCTTCCACCAATTGCTAGAGCACGTCCCCCTAAACCACCGCAGACTCAAACGGCGGTACCTACCGCCCAGCAAACTGGCAGTCTCCCATTGACTGCTGTTCATGCTGAGTTAAGCCTCTCACAGGAAACTGCCATCCACTGTGACGCGGCAATGGAAAAAAAGTCCTCCAAAACTTAGCCCTAGAAATATTAAAATTATCGAGGGTATTGTTAAACACACGGATTCCCTGGTGAAAGCCATGCATACTAAAAACCTAGAAGAGATTATTTCGGCTTTGAGTGTCTTCAACGAGACACTTGCAGACCTGTACCGCATAGCCACTCAAAATCGTGACTCGTATGCCCTGGAAAAAGCACACCAGCCGGCACCTAAACCTACTAAACGCAAGCAGCAGACTGACCATGCGTAGTGGCGGTTCTGTTCTATCTCTTAAACATAGTCTTAACCAGATTAACCTGACGCGACATTTTAAATACCGGACAGTAGCCCCCGGATTGTAAATAGACTTTTCGTTTTAAGAATTTTATGGAATTTTATTTAAGAGACATTAAAGTATTTTATCTTGTCCAAATTGAGAAGGACCGTTGTCTTTTGGGTAGAGAAACGGGTCGGCCCTTGGCCGCCAAAACCTGTAACTAAACATAGATGGCATGTGAACTATGAGTGATCCAAGAAACTTTTATTGGTCGTGTGGCTTTGTCCACCGGCCCATTTAGCTAACTTTATTCTGGCCCTCCCCCCCCCCCCCCTGATCCCCCAAATCATGTCAAAAATGCTAGTCCCTGATACTAGGAATAGTCTATAGGGACAGCAGGGCTCGAAATTAGCGGGGGCCCGGGGCCAAAAACCCGCAAAGTTGATTCGGGCTCGGAAAGTTGAAAAACGAAGGGCCGCCCGCTTGGCCCGCAAAATAATTCGTCTGCTACAGCTAGCTCTACTCGGCAGTTTCGTATTTGGGCCAAGGGAAGCAACCCACACCGGTGCCCTCACTCACAGTAATAGTATTGTGTTCTTTTTTCTTTTCTTTTTTTGTTATTGTATTTTTAGTTTACTTCTGTTAATCAAGTGCACATAAGTGTAATATGAATAGATGATTGAAAAAAAAAAGAAAAGGCAAAATCTGTTTGTTACACTTTAGTTTATCAGGAAGAGTATTAAGTTTAGTTCCCTTTCATGGTTTTGTTTTGAACTTTTGTGCATTGAGGTCAGATTTTTTGTTAGGTTACTCATATTAAAAATTTAATGATGTGTATTGTGCAATACTCAGTCACAAAACTGAAAAGTATTATACAAGAGACTCACTTGATTTTTTTCTATTTTGTTTAATGGCCATTTCAGGCTCACTAGTCACTGGAATATGTGTGTCACTGAATGTGTGTGTGTGTGTTTTTTTCCCCTTTTTTGTTGGTAATGTTTGAAAGTGAAAGAAAAGGCAAATAAAAATGACATCACTCAGCAAAATTGGAAATTCAATTGTTTTTATTTTAGATTATCAGACAAATTGTACTTTCTACTTATTATATTGTCAATAATTCTTTTGTTTTTTGTTTGCATTATTTTTCAAAGTTGGGCCCCGAAAGTTGCTTGTGGGCCCTCAAATTTTTCAATCAAGGGGCCCGGTGGCCCCCAAAGAAAAAAGTTAATTTCTAGCCCTGGACAGTAAGCCAGATTCAATCAAAAGCCACCTCGTTCGATACGTCTGCTGTCAAATTAAAATCTAAGTAAATGTGTTTTGTCATGAAGAATGTCAGCTAGTTTGTTCGTAATCCGTCTGCTATACAGTGTGTCCAAAGTATCTTGTGCTCCACCAATCCTACTTTGTTAAGACGATATTTACCTCTTTTACATAAATTTTTAACACAACACGTCAGTCCAAAAGTTAGAACGCTAACAATACTGGAGCAGTAAAACATCTGTAAAAGCTGAGTGCTTACATTAAATGATCTGAGTTTTCTCAAAGAGTAAAGACAAGGTTGGAACTCAGAAGATAATATATAAAATCAGTCAATTATCAGTCTAACATTATCAGCATGGACGAATAAGATGTATGCGACTGAATAATTGTCTTAAAAACATGCCAACAAATTAATTAAAAGCACATGCTAAACATAGTAATATTGAGAACACAAAAGTTCATGCTATTTTGATCTGACAATTTCATTAATGTGTAATATAATAAATGAAAAGAAAAGGGGAGGCTGCCAGTGCTAATAATTTAGGAAGACTACAAAGTAAATAGGTAAAAGCACTGTCAGGGGAGAGAATTGTGCATTATCAATCAATGATCATAGATCTAGTTTGGTCAAAGCACCCAAAAAAAAAAAAAAAAAAAAAGGATAGGAAAGAAGGGTGCGCTAATTACCTGACTAGAAGTAATGAATATGGAAGCCTCCCCCCCCCCCCTCTAAGGACATTCACTGGATTTCCAGCCCCTTGATGCATGGAAATTTAGATCTAGGTCCATCAAGGGGGGTCTGGATTGTTTAGTTGGTGTGGACAGCTCTTTCGGTCTAGCCGACCTCGTCAGCACACCGTTCGGCATACTAGTGGAAAGGCAGGAACTTCTGCGTACCTGCAAAGACAACCACATTTTACTGTGGTGTCTGCAGGGGCATACATCCCATGCCCCCAACTAGAGCTAAATTTATATGCACCCTAAGAGAAAACCTACTAAATGGGACAAGAAACATGCATGCAAATTGTGTGGCAAGCTTGTCTTGAAAATGAGCACGCACTTACAAGATGTCCTTGCAGATGAGGCAGACGTTGCTAAAATTTAGGTGATGAAAAAAGGGACTAAGCAGAGACGTCAAGCATGGCTCAGACTACAAAATGAGGGTGATTACATGCATAACGTTGCCGTTCTTGAAAAGAAATCAGGATGTTTGATTCCTAAGTATCGCACCAAAACTAGTAAGGTAGACGACCTTCTCGTCTGTAGCCATTGCAAAGGGCTCTATCAAAAAAAGCTGATCTATGTACACTCAAAACATTGCTGTCAGAATCCAGGAGAGTTTCAGTTCGCTAAGAGAGGTGAGGCGGCACGATGTGGGAGGCTAATGCTTCCAATACCCTTAGACGTTGACTTTTCCTTCTATCATAAGGTATTAGCCAGACAGAGTCATGATGAGATAAGCCGTCTCATCAGAACTGACCCCTTGCTTCTTGAGTATGGAAAGAGATTATTTGACCGCAGGGACATTGAAGAACACACGGCTGAGCAAATCTTTAATAGTCTCCCTAATGCCTGCATCCTGGAGGATGCAGGAGTTAGGGAGACTATTAAAGATTATTAGAATGAGGTCAGAAATGAAAATCGCAAGTTTAAATGTTGTGATCAATTCAGCTAGCTTTGATCATGTTGTACAGGCTGTAAAAGAGCTAGCAGAATTTGATGAGGACACACATCAGTTCAAAAAAGGCAATCTCGCAATGCGCATAGGCCATGCTTTGAAAAAATGTTCACAGTTCAAACAGTTGAAGGCATCCAAACAGCTTGGCCATGGTTCAGATGACAGGTGCATCAGGAGCTCTCTGAGGTGCAGCGGTTTGACTCTGTCTTCACCGGGGATTGGTACAATTGTGTGTCAGCTACAGCAGCCCAGTCGGTCGGGAAAATGACCATAAACAAACCCAAGCTGATCCCATCATGTGAAGATGTGAGGAAGGTCCAACAGCTTCTTGAGACAAGGATGGTTTCGGAAGATTATCCGACAGTGGTTAAAGCAACTCTTTGCGCTGTATCACTTTTAAACCGAAAATGAGGGGGAGAAGTTCAGAGAATGAAGGTATCAGACTTCCAGAATGCTAAGATTGGATCGATCACCAATCAAGATATCTTGAAAGGTCTCACAGAGGTTGAGAAGAAAATGGTGAATTATTTTCAGCGAGTGGAAATCAGAGGCAAGTTTAATAGGAGTGTTCCCATTTTGCTGACGAAGAAGATGATGACAACTGTGAACAGAATCCTTCAAATGAAGCAATCAGTGCCAGCTCTCGTTGGTTCCCAGTACACCTTTGCCACACCTTCTGGTCAGAGGCCTTACAGAGGCCATGATGTTCTGAAGGAACATGCGCTACAAGCACAAGTGTCAAACCCAGCCATGTTCACATTGACTCAGTTACAATACAATACAATACAATACAACTTTATTGTCTGTTCGAGTCAAGGCACGACAGAAATTTGCCTTTCGGCTCGTCATGAAACAACAATATAAGACATTAACAAACGCTACAAGAACATATCATGAAAAATTATCATTGCAGCAATCTATCACAAGCAATCTGTCACAAGATGGAAGGTAATGTTAAGTAGATCATACTTATCGTGGCATTATAAACGAGAGTTCAAAATCGAGACAGCAGTTGGAATAAAAGACTTCTTAAAAACATTCCTTTTGGCAAGTGGCATGTTGAAACGTCTGCCTGATGGTAGCATTTGAAACTGATCAGATAGTGGGTGATGAGGATCATTGACAATGCTAGCAGCTATCCTTCGGACAGCTCTATGGTACAGATCATCTACTAGGCCAATGATCTTCTCAGCTGTTTTGACGATACGTGACAGTCTGCCCCTGTTTTTCATACGGAAGCAGGTTGCAACTTTGGCTCAGTCCATGGCCATCTTGGAGTTAGACCAGGATCAGCTGGCAGATTTCCTTGGTCATGATATTCGGATACATCGCCATATCTACCGCCAACCTCAAGACGTCCTTCAAAAGGCAAAAGTGGCAAAGATTCTTCTGTCGGTTAACAATGGGATGACAGATTTTGAGAGTTGCATTAGAGCTGAACTGGGCGATGATGAAGAGATTGATTTTGACAATGAAGACACATCAGAAAGTGGCAGAGAGGTCTCGGGGGAAACAGCACCTGTGAATGAAGCAAGTAGCAAGTCAACAACACAGGAATCAATGAGCATGACAGAGAAAAGACGTCTAGAGCCTGATGACAATCTAGATAGTTTTGATGATGACAGTACTGCGTCAGCTCCTGTTCGAAAGAAAGCTAGATTTACAAGGAAACCATGGGGGAAAGCTGTTTCAAGACACACCTCGTCGTGAACAAACTTCCTGGAAAGGCCGAGATGCAGCAGGCAATCGCAGAAGAGCCCACACTTAGACATAGGCACTGGACAAACATTAAGTATTACATCTGCAACAGACTGAAAAAGTTACAAAAGAAATGAATTGAGATTCTCCGACACTCGCGGCATTTTCGTTTTCACACAGATTTATTACAAGAGTATTAATTATTATTGGGTTGGTTTCAGCATGAATAGTTTGTTTTTATCTGATGGACACCTGGATCATTTTGTATACTGTATAATTTCAAAAGGAAACAGCCGGCTAGGGATGAAAAGACAATAATAAGATAAGAAAACCATTGACAACGTAAAGATTTATTACCAGTGTTATTATGGGGTTGGTCTGCCTGGATCATTTTGTATACTGTATAACATTTAAAACTTTGAAAATGGAACTGCAAATGGAACAACAGTTGGGGACGAGAGACAATAATAAGGGGTAAGAAAACCATTGTCAACATAAAGATTTATTACAAGAGTGCCACTATGGGGTTGGTCCACCTGGATCATTTTGTATACTGTATAACATTTAAAACTTTGAAAATGGAACTGTAAATGGAACAACGGTTGGGGACGAGAGACAATAATAAGGGGTAAGAAATCCATTGTCAACATAAAAATTTATTACAAGAGTGCTACTATGGGGTTGGTCTGCCTGGATCATTTTGTATACTGTATAACATTTAAAGGGTTCTGGCCAGACCTTCCCCTGCAGCCACTGCGGTCGAACCTGCCTGTCTCGGATTGGCCTCCGCAGCCACGAACAAGCCTGCAGACGTCGTGGGCAACTCCTATAAAATCTTCGTTCGCGAAGTCAAGCCAAGGAAATAACATTTAAAACTCTGCAAATGAAACAGCGGTTGTGGATCAAAGACAATAATAAGATAAAAAGAAACAAACATTGTCAACATAAAGATTTATTACATGAATGTTATTATTCGGTTGTTTTCAGCGTGTATAGCTCTGTTTTTATCTGATGTACACCTGGATCATTTTGTATGCTGTGTAACATTAACCTTACTTTGCAACTAATCAGTGGCCCCAACCCGGGTCTGCCCTGGGGGACTTGGGTGGGGTCAACTACTTTTTAGTTCCTAGGGTCACCCTGTTCAGCCCCAAAGGGGGGGGGGGGGGTTCCTCTCAATTCTGGGGCATGTGTTTCTGTCTACCCTTGGTCAATTAACTTGTATTTTTCTTTTTTAAGCTCTCCCTACTGTCTGCGCTGCCTGTATCTCTTGAAAAGAAGTACCCAACGGAGAAAGAAACACTCTTAAAAAAGACGGTTACAACACAATTATTAATATTTATTAATATATAATATAAACAACAGAGATCACGCATCTTACATCTAAGTAAAGTTCCACAAAAAAACCTCCTTTGCTTATCGAATCCACCACACAAAATAACACATGCCGTAGAACAGGCCTCGTGCGAGTTTAAAGCCGATGTGACTAACGTGAATTTTTTTTCTTGCCCAAAGTTACTAAAATTTTGTTTCCATTATGTCTTGAAAAGTCTTTTTGGTGCTGTCGAAATTACGTCTGTACGCGGAGAAAAAACCGTGGACGTGCAGGTGAAGTTGCAACGGGAAGTAACTTTTTGACACATCCGGCAAAACGGTACATTGCTTAGATGCCCTTGATATGGGCGCTACCATTTTAGGAAGCGGAAGCGACAGTGTCTATCCCCGATGTTTTACCGGTATTATCTATTTAGTGGTCTCGAAGATGGCTATGCCGTGTTGGCTTGTTTCAGTGTGTTCGCTGGGCCATCCTGTGCAGTCAGCCACCACTTTTTGCGTCGTGAATGGACGTGCAAACTAACGGTATATATTTTTAACCATTTCTTCTTCATCCCAAGTTTTTTCAGTCATGTGCACAATCCGGGACTCTCCGTCTGTACTGAGACGATAAGTAGCGATGTGCATACGTGTATGTCCATTGTGAAAAATGTGAGGAAAAAGAAATGAGAAATGCAATTGTCCTGTCTAAGCGTGTTTTTTGTCCGTTGCGTGTTTCTCAGCAGGAAGAAGAACAAGGATACCGACGGGGAAAAAAATGGAGCGCCTCACAGACATACCAGAGGCAGCAAAGATACGTAATATTACCAAACGTTCCACTAAACAGTTGAATGTAACGGTGCAAGCGGGATTGTTTACATTGGAAACAGTAGCAGACGATGTTGATGGTTAGATATCTCTGCGCATGCCTAGAAAAAGGTCCGTGATGCTGCTTGGTTTCGTAATATGTCTTCATCGTCGTTCCTGTGCCTGTTGGCCGCATAAGGTTTGCTTCGTTCGTTTGAAGACTGGAAACACAGATACAATAGACTAAATGATATTGCAGTTTATGCTCAGTATAGACCTGTTTTTGTGTAGTTCTCACGATGAGCAATCTGCACTTCGAATTCACAAGGTCGAGCCCACCAAACTTTGTTCGAAGTATCCGAGATGCAGGGACATGTTATATTTGTTACATAACATTCGGTGTAGTTTAAAAAAACCGAACAAACACATAATGCAACTGCGTGGTAAATTTAGTTAGTTTTAGTTGAAGAATGATGTCATTTTAATTGTATTGATAAAGTAGGAGCAAGTAATGTAGCATAAATGCCAATTTTCTATGCCAGGTACACCAGATTTCATTTCCGGTATTAAAATGATAAGTCAGCTGCATGAGATGTCAGATAATGATCATGTGCTATACACAAACCCATGCGTACACAAAACCACAGTCAGTACTATGTTCTCAATGCATGTAGGTGTTTGAATATGTATAGCCAGTGTTTATTGGTTTTTGTTACACTGTTGTTGCAACCTCCAGACTTGCTCAGCAGTTTTGTTGTTCATTGTGTTTGTTTTTTGGTTCATGTTACTTGCTTGATTGTATTTTTGTTCCATATATATTATCCACGTAAAACCAATATGGTAAATGTCAATAGTTGCATTTTCAAGAGTAATGTAAATGTAATTTCATTGATAAATGTGTGAGCAATACAGCATAGATATAATAGTAATTTAATTTGCTAGCTACCCCAGAAGGTTATATGTATACTAATTTGACACGACCTGCAGGACTGTTGAGATCATCATCATAAGCATGCAGTACTATGAATCTGTGTTAATTTCAGAGCCAGGTTCACTTGCCCTCCAGAGGTGACCCCACATACTGCAAATTGGTGAGCAAAACCCACTGCGCTATCCCCAAACTGCAACACAGTCAGTTAGTTTCTTCACTAGACGCACATGTTGGTGTAGTGTTATGCAGTTAATGTTTGTAGGTTTGTTGCACATCAGAGGCGGTAACACAACAATAAGTTTTAGTACAAGTGTGACAATAATACTACTGAAACTGAAAGTGAAATTGGTGATAATGCACATATTTCATACTGTACATAAGTCGTCAAGACGCTGTGACTGTGAGGAACTAGCTGTGTACCGTGCCCATTCTCGCTGTGTTAAGCAGCGCCAATATCAGTGAGAGACATTGCCAGATCACTGGATCCATGATGTCGTGTAGAAGTGTGCGGTGTATTTGTGACCAGCGGAAAAACTGAAAAATGACAGTGATAGAGCCAACGTTTGATGTGCACCTTCATCTGACGTTACGGTTGACCTGCGCCAGCAAGGGGCCTACATTTCTGCAGGAGCTCACGAGAATATAGCTCTCTTGTAGATGGAAGGTGCCAGCTTAACCCCGTCACTGCTGAGAAAGTGAAGACGATCCAACTGCAAGAGGCATAGATCCTCATGAGCCCCCGCAACTGCAGGGGCTCATGATGATCTATGCCTCTTGCTAAGACCGATTTGTCTCGACGTTTCTTGGTCGGTGTTGGCGTTTGGTCGTTGAAAGAAAACACGATTTCAGAAACAAAAATGTAGGTACAGCGACTTACAATGGCAGGGAAGAGGTTCAGCCTTTAGCTGGTGGTAGCGCTTTTTGACGAGGTGACTCCTGCCGGAATCACCTCGACCAAAAGCGCTACCGACAGCCAAGTGGTTGCGGACTTTTTCAGGGGACCAAGAAAAGTGTGCATGAGGGTGTTTGTGTGAAAACTCGGGGGTTGCAAAAGCGAACCAAGTCCACCTGCAAGAGACACAGATCATCATGAGCCCCCCCCCCCCCCCTCGCACGCGGCTCATGGGGATCTATGCCTCTTGCTGATGTCACTTTGCATCTGTGTCCCTCGCTCTGACATGTCGAACACTAGCACCAGTCGCACCCCTGGTGCTGTTTGCAGGGCGATGTGGAGTTTGAATGACGGCAGCCTTCTTCTAGTCGTTGCATGCTGCGTTATGCCCTGTGCATACAGTACAGCAAAGATGATACATTTTGTGTGTTTACAGTACCGTGATAATACCTTATGGCCCCTGTGTACAGCGATGATGGTAGTACATTATGTGTGCCATACAGTGATGATGGTACATTATGTGCCATACAGTGATGATGCTACATTATGTGTGCCATACAGTGATGATGCTTCATTATGTGTGCCATACAGTAATGATGGTACATTATGTGTGCCATAAAGTGATGATGCTACATTATGTGTCTGGAGTATCCAAAGAGGGGGTTTCACCTATAATGAGGGGGACAAGTCGTCTCTCGAAGATTAGAGAGTAGTCCACCAGTATAGGTCCCTACTTTGACACTCAACTCTCACTTGTGGCTCCACGTAGCTGCAGCATGCGCAGCGGCCACACCACGGGCAACAGCTTTGACTGGCTGGCTAAAACAAGTGAGGGGAAACCGGGGGTCTCAAACCCTTGGTGAGGCATGACTTGCTCGTCCTAGCATGCAAAGTCTGTCACCGGCCTACTGGGCGGAGGAAACTCAATCAAGGGTTCAACGGCCAAGAGGGCGGGTCAGCAGTGCACTGTGGAGTGCATTGGGCATGTCAGAGCACAGAAGAAGACATGGCCATCCACTGCAGCCAAGGAAGTTACCAGTTGTAACGTCTCATCGTTCCACTGGACTCTGATTTCTGCGGCCGAGAGGGCAAGAGCTTCTCCAACAAAATCTCCTTCACGCGCAGGTTTTGTGCATGGATCTTCATCTTCACCAAATCTGCTTCTTCATCTTCTTTTTTCTTCTGCCTCCTTCAGAAGCCCTGTGGCGATGGGGAATGGGCGAACCGACAGGTAGAGGTTACTACTGGGAGTCGTAGCTCCGAACCTGCACGTAGGTGGCCTGTGGACCAGTGGTCGCTCTTCCCTGTACCAGGGGCAGCAGGGAAGTTCGGCAGCATCCCAGGCGACTGAGCAGCCCTCTTCAGGACAGCACTGCTCACTCTAGTAAGGGAGGGAACTAGAAAAGGTGTTCCAAACATTGCCTGCCCTACACCAAACCGGTCAGCTTACCGCGGCTGGCGGTTTAACCCTTTTATGCGGTCGAAGAGAAAAACAAAGAAAGAAACTTATTCTCGGTACGTGGAACATACGAACCCTGTTGGACAGAGATCAGACGCAGAGATCGCACAGAAGAACAGCCCTCATAGCCAGGGCGCTGGCGAGATATAAGATCGACATTGCAGCTCTTAGTGAAACCAGATTTGCTGACGAAGGCTCGATCTGTGAACCTGAGGGTGGGTACACCTTCTTCTGGAAGGGCAAAGCTGTGAACAAGGATCGGATACACGGAGTTGGCTGCGCCATCCGCACCACGCTCCTCCAACAGCTGCCTTCCCTTCCCACTGGCATCAGCGAACGAGTGATGAAGCTCCGTTTCCCCATCTCCCACACCCGACATGTCACTATCATCAACGCCTATGCTCCGACACTCACCAATGCCGATGACGACAAGGAGGCGTTCTATGAGAGCCTCGACTCCCTCCTGAAGTCCATCCCTGCAAGTGACAAACTCATCGTGCTTGGTGACTTCAATGTTCGAGTTGGGCGCGAATGTGACTGCTGGGAAGGAGTGATGGGCCCACACAGGCTGGGCAAGATGAACAGCAATGGCCTGCTGCTGCTGACATTGTGCGCCGAGAATGGACTCGCCATCACCAACACCCTCTTCAGGCTGGCTAGTAAGTACAAGACAACATGGGTGCATCCCAGGTCCAAGCAGTGGCATCTCATAGACTATGTCATTGTCCGCCAGCGGGATACTCGTGATGTCAGAATCACCAGAGCCATGAGAGGAGCCGAGTGCTGGACCGACCATCAACCTGCACATTGCACCAGCACACAGGAAGAGGCCGAAGCTCAACCGACCTTCATTCAACCTGGCCAAGCTGAAGCGCCCGGACGTAAAGGAAAACTTCCAGTCCCACCTTGATGACCTGCAAATGGACTGTTGACTGGCAACCCAACTGAAATGTGGAACCAGTTCAAGGGGATGGTGACGGAGTCTGCCAAAGACGTGCTTGCACCCAAGCACAGGGTACACCAGGATTGGTTCGATGAGAACAATGAAGAGATCAACAAGCTACTGGAGCAAAAGCGCAGTGCCTTCATCGAGTGGCAGAACGACATCAACTCCTTGTCCAAGAAAGACCGCTTCAAACACCTCCAGAGAAAAGCCCAGAGAGAGCTCCGCAACATGCAGGGCACCTGGTGGGACGGCAAGGCAAAAGAACTTGAACACTTTGCTGAATCCAACAACTCCAAGGAGTTTTTCAGCGCAATGAAAGTTGTCGACGGCCCTGCCAGATCCAGCACAACCCCTCTATTTTCTTCCGACGGCTTCACCTTGCTGAAGGACAAAGGCAGCATCACTGAGCGCTGGAGAGAGCACTTCTCAAATCTGCTGAACCTGCCTTCCACTGTCGACCCCGCGGCCCTGGACATGATTCCCCAGAAGCCGACACTGGATGACCTTGACCTCCCGCCTAACCTGGATGAGGTCAAGAAAGCGATCAACCAGACTAGCTCCGGCAAGGCTGCAGGCATGGACGACATCCCCGCAGAGCTCTTCAAAGCAGCTGGACCTGAGACCCTTGATGCCTTCCTCAACATTCTGAAATGCATCTGGGCAGAGGTGAACATGCCACAGGAATTTAGAGATGCTACAATCGTCTCCCTCTTCAAGAACAAGGGCAGCAAAGCAAACTGTGCCAATTACCGAGGGATCTCACTCTTGTCCATTGCTGGCAAGATCCTCGCGAGAGTCATCCTCAACCGCCTGATCAGCTCTGTATCTGAGGAAGCACTCCCACAGGCTCAGTGTGGCTTCAGACCCGGCCGCAGCACAGTCGACATGGTCTTCTCTGTGAGACAGGTCCAGGAGAAATGCATGGATCTCTACGCTGTCTTTATAGATCTGACCAAAGCATTGGACACCGTGAACAGAGAAGCGCTTTGGGTCATCCTCGCAAAGCTCGGCTGCCCCAGGAAGTTCACCAACATCATCCGCCTCTTCCATGATGGAATGGTAGAAGTTGTCCTGTCAAACGGCGACACATCCGCACCCTTCGACATTTCTAACGGTGTCAAACAAGGTTGTGTTCTTGCTCCAGTGATGTTCAACCTGTTCTTCACGTGTGTCCTGACCCATGTAGTACGTGACCTTGAGAAGGGAGTGTACCTGAAGTACAGACTAGACGGCTCTCCCGTTGACCTCCGTCGACTGAACGCCAGGACCAAGACCATCGAGAGACTGATCCTTGAGGCCGATGACTGTGCGCTGATGGTGCACACGGAGTCTGACCTCCAGACCATCGTCAACAGGTTCTCGGAAGCCTCTCGACTGTATGGCCTCACCATCAGTCTCAACAAGACCGAGGTCCTGCACCAACCAGCCCCAGGCACAAGAGCCACCACCCCCCCCCACCCCACCCCCACCCCCACCCCTCCCCACCCAAAGTGTATATTGAAGGCACCGAGCTGAAGACTGTCGACCAGTTCAGGTACCTGGGGAGCATCATTTCTTCTGACGGTACTATCGACAAGGAAATCGCAGCTCGCATCAGCAAAGCCAGCCAAGCCCTGGGTCGTCTGCGCACTCATGTGTTGAACAACAACAACGTCAAGCTCTCCACCAAGATCAAAGTCTACAAGGCAGTAGTCCTCCCCAGCCTCCTCTACGGCTGTGAGTCATGGACGCTGTACAGAAAGCATCTCAAACAGCTTGAACGTTTCCACATGAGATCCCTGCGCTCACTCATGGGCGTCAAATGGCAAGACAAGGTGACAAACCTGGAAGTCCTGGATAATGCTGGCATAGTGAGTGTTGAAGCCTTGATCTTAAAGACCAACTTCGCTGGACAGGTCATGTCATACGCATGGATGATTCTCGCATGCCACGCCAACTCCTGTATGGTGCACTCTCAAAAGGCCACAGGAAGCAAGGACGGCCAAAGAAACGCTTCAAAGACTGCATAAAAAACAGCCTCAAGTACTGCGTCTTCCCGGTAAAAGAACTTGAAGCACAAGACAGATCTGGCTGGCGTGCCGCCACCAGGAAAGCCTACACGCTCTTTGAACACAATCGGCGCGAACGGATCACCAGTGCCAGAGCTCGCAGAAAGACAGCGTCGACTCTCCCCACAGCTACGTTCCAGTGCCCTCGCAGGTGGCTCCAGGATTGGCTTGGCCAGCCACACCCGCACCCACAAATAGAAGTCATGCACAATGTCGACATCATCAGTTTTCGATGGTCTACCCATTACATAAGTCGTCAAGTTTTTGAGTCAAGTTTGTTTCTGCCAGGATGGCATGCAGCTATACATGGTAAACAGCTGTAGATACTGACCCAAATGCCAGCGAGTCAATGCCTAATGAATTATCATAATACTTAAATGAAATAAAGACTACCAAGTGAACTATGGAAAATATATTACTACAATTACAACCTGAATTAGTGAATATGTTGCACATACAAATAGAAGTGTATTTGACGTATCTGTATCAAGAAGTAGTAAAACATGCTGATAAGTCATATGCATACCTATTGTACCTATTGTAATAGAACTTTGTTTGCATGATCAAGTGAACAAAATTTGTTAATTATTTGATGTCCCAGTTTGTAATCAAATAAATGATACAAAAGTTGTGGGCCAATGCTGCAGGCTAGCACACTGGAGTAACTGTGAAAAGTACATGTAGCAGGAGCTTAGCACACTGGTACGATATAGTTTGGTGACTGGCGGGTGAGCCAACCTTGTAGAAATGTTGAAATTGTGAAGAGCTGTGGGGTGGCGTGGGGAGACTTCAACCCCCCCCCCCCCCTTTATTATGTAATATTTATTTTTAATAAAATTAATTAGTTGATCACCAAAGCTTGGTGGCTGATAAGTACAGAACTAAAGTAAAATAGGAACTCGGTGCTCCGGTACTGAATAGCTTGGTGGCTGGTAACTTCAAAACTAGAGTAAATTAGGAGCTTGGTGCACTGGTACTGAATAGCTTGGTGCCTAGTGGACTGAACCTACCGTAAAGAAAATCTTTTGAAATGGCAGTGTCTTATAATGATATTCTTAACAGAAGTACTGATAAATAAAAAGAATATACTAGGTAAATACTGAGAATATATTTTTTAATGATGTTCATAAAATACATTTTTTACATGGCAACTGTAAAAAGTACATGTAGTAGGAGTTCAGCATGCAGTATGGAATAGCTTGGTGGCTGGTGGGCTGAGCCCGTTATGAAAAAATGCTGAGATTGAGAGAGCATTGGGTGGGGTGGTGGAGGGGGGGGGAGGTCCCTCCCCACGAGATTATAGTCTACAACTTATAAAAGTGCATTAATCAGGTGAATGCTTGGTGGCTGGCAGCCGCAGAATTAGAGTAAAAAGGTGTATTCCCGAAGTAATATTATTTTATAGTGTTCCTCAGGTAGTATACTATTTGTCCATCTCCAGCTGCTTGGATGTCTAGAGCCCTCTGCGACGGACACCCCAGACTGGGGAGGAGGTTCGCTAGAGTCGGCACCGGTTCGGGGAGCTCAGACGAACAAACTTTAGTATTGTCCCCATGGTGGTGCTTGGATATTGTTCTGCAGAGTTATATTATAAATACGAGAAATGTGCCATATAAATACTGTGTATTATTATAATGTATTAGACACATACAACTGTTTGTGAATTATTATGCAGCCGTTGTTGTGAGTTTGTTTTCAGTGCAGGAGCAGAGTCAGATGAGGGGGCAAGGGATCTTATACCCTCCCCCCCCCCCCCGCCACAAAGGCCAAAAGTTACTGTACAATGCTATATCAAAGTCCATTCTTTGGTACTTTGGCAACACCCCATCTACCTCTTCCTTCCATTTTCCCCCTTCCCCCTTTTAAAAAAATGTTTTGTTGTTGTCACTGGGAAGGATGGGGTGGGGCGTCAGAGACCAGTTATGTCTGGGTGAAGGTTCACCCCCCCCCCCCCCACCCCAATATCCCCCCTCCAAACGAAAAAGCCAACCCTGGTGCAGGAACGGATTTGTGTGTGTGCGTTGGGAACTGGATGGGGGGGGGGGGGGGTCGGGGAAGACCTCCCCCCCCCTCCCCCCAACTAGGCCAAACCCCACCCGGGTCTGCCCTGGGGGACTTGGGTGGGGTTAGGTATTTTTTTAGTTCCCAGGCTCACCCTGGTCAGCCCCACAGGGTGGGGTTTTCTCTCTATTCTGGGGCATGTGTTTCTGTCTACCCGAGGTCCATTCACCTGTATTTGCCTTTTTTAAACTCTCCCTACTGTCTGCACTGCCTGTAGCTCTTGATATTGGATATGTGTTGCTACATGGTCTTAGCTTTATTTAGGCCCCATGTGTTAGGTTTATTTAATGTGTTTGACCGGCTGGCGACATACATTCAATGTTCTGTTTAATTGGGTTTTTTTTTTTCACAAGCAGTGCAGGCACGTCCTGAGAAAGCGTTGTTGCTGTCGGGATGTTAAGCAATGTACAATCAAACCAACTAGGCCAACAGTTATATAAAATGCCATATCAGCATGCAATACTATGAAATCTGTGTTCACCTTTAATTTCAGATCCACGTTCACCGTCATTCCGGGACTGCTAGTGAGCATACATATGGTCAGCTGGTGAAAGAAACCCCAAGGAATGCCCCTCACACACCAACGCAGTGGGTTAGTGTCTTCACTAGATGTAGATGTTGGTGTATTTATGTGTTCTGAATGAAAGTTGTAAGTAATGTGAACCTAGTGATAGTTGCCTATCATGTAATTTTGTTACGTTTGGGTATTTGTACTTGTCTATTTTTGGGCTAAATTGTTTAACAATACATGATAAACGAGGTTATAAATAAAGGTGTTCATTTGTTCATAAAGTGTTTCTTCGATGTTCATTTATGTACTGATAAAGTATGCGTAGAGGGTGTGGTTATTTTAGCATGCAGATGTAGCAGTCTCAACAACACCTGGGGGCATCAGTATAAGTATTAGTACAAGTGTGACAATGCTACTACAGAAATTCAGGCTCGAAAGTGAAACTGGTGATATTGTCACAAATGACCAACTGCTAGTTACTGACCAAAGTGCCGGCGAGCCATTTACAAGTACTATAATTCTGAAATAAAATAAATACTACTAACCGTATCCATAACAAGCATGTAAACAGCAGCGAAGAACCCAATAGAGAAAGAAACACGTGTAGAAAAGACAGTTACAACACACATTATTAATTTTTATAAATGGTGTTGTAACTGTCATGTCTAAGCATGCCTCTTTTGCCATTGGGTTCTTCTCTACTAACTTTATGCTAGAAAAAAATAATAGTACAATTACAACATACATAATGGACATAAACATAAAATTGCATTCGACTTAGTAAAACATGCTGATAAATCATATGCATATCCAGTGTACATATTGCAATATAATAAATATTTTTAGACGCAGATTTGGATTTCCCGAAGAGAGCGCAAACAATCCCGTATCTTTTACCTATACATAATTATGTCAAAGATGCTATAGAAAACTGCAATATAGATATCAAGTCTATTCCCGTTTTACCAGTAACTCCTACTATACCTCCGTGGGAACATATTAATGCTACTTTCGATATAGATGACACAGATTTGAAAAAAAGATGAGGATGTGAACGTTTTAGCAAATTTAGTGAAAGAAAAATTACAGACAACATATTTTAAACATTTGAAAATTTTCACAGATGGGTCTGTCTTAGATTCTTCAGATTGTGGTGCAGGCTTTGTTATTCCAGATCTCAAAGTGAAGAAATCTTTTTATCTCGGTAAAGGATTTTCTATATTTATGTCTGAACTGTATGCGATTCTCATGGCACTATATTTTATTCAACTTCTACCTTATTATATATTTAACATTTTGATTTGTGTTGATTCTAAATCTGTCCTAAAAAGTCTAAAAAGCTGGGATTGTAACACTAGAAAAGAAATAAATCTGTATATGAAATAAAACATACTATGAGCTGTATTATGTCCAGAGGAATAGGGATCGATTTTCTTTGGATACCCTCACACTGCGGAATTTATTGGAATGAAATTTGTGACAGACAAGCAAAAAAGGGAGCTATAAATAGAGAAAACTCAGCAGTTTGTAATAATATGCACTTATCTTTACATTAAATGTACTCTGTGCTAAACAGTTGTTTTTTTTTTCACAAAGATGATATGAAATATACTTATCATATTCCACCTTGTTCAAGAAAAACGGCTTCATATACAAGTTAAGACTAAATTCTTGGAAAACAAAATTCGCAAAAGACATCAAATGCGAGTGCTTAAGCCCCATCTCTGTTAAACATATAATCTGTGAGTGTCCTATTACATTGAATGTGTTGAAAAAAAAAATAACATAACAGTTGATCACTTAGCAGAAAATTTGTATGACATCTTACATAGAAATATTACCATTCCAATAGTTAATATAATAATTAATAGTCTGGTGGGTAAACTATTATCATAAGTAATTTGTGTGTGTGGTTGGATGTTAATTATTGCTATTCTTTGATATTCGTTGTGTGTTTGGTTGATGTCATATATATATATATATATATATATATATATATATATATATATATATATATATATATATATATATATATATATATATATATATATATATATAATATATATTTTATTTATTTTATTTTTTTGTGTGTGTGTCTAATATAACCAATGTGTGAAAAGACAAAGACGTTAAATAAATTCCTGATTCCTGATATTGCAATATAACTTTGTTTGCATGAGTACCTTGACAAATAAAAAGAATTGTCTATAATTCAAGGTAAAAGGCAAAACCAATATCACAAGTACAATGTTATATTATTTTGCATACACATGTAATTGTTGGTGAATTATAATGCAACCCTTGTGGAGTTGGTTACATTGCTGGGGCAGATTGCAGATTTTGGTGGGAAGGGATCCTATGGGTTGCCCCCCCCCCCTCCCCAGGCCATTAATTATTGTTAAATGCTATAGCAGTCGTTTTGTATATTATGGAAACACCCCAAGTCCCTTTTTTCCCATTTATATTTACTATTTTGGCCATTTGGAAGAAAGGTGTGGCGTGTTAGAGACCCAACCCCCACCACCCCCCAAAAAAAAATTAATAATAAAAAAAATAATAATAATAAAAATTAAAAAAATATAGAAGCTGGTGCAGCTGGTCGTGTGTTGGGTACAGTTCAGGTACTGATTTTGTGTGTGTTGGGGGGGGGGTTAAAAAATTATATAAAATGCTATATCAACATGCAATACTATGAATCTGTGTTCATCATCCTTCCAGAAACAAGTTTACCATCCTTCCAGTACAGTTGATCACACATACAATTAGCTGGTGAAAGAAACCCCAAGGAATGTTCCCCACACACCATTGTGGTGGGTTAGTCTCTTCACTAAATGATAGTGGTGCAGCCAGGGTCTGTGTTTTGGATTAAAGTGGAAAATAACCTGAACCTACTGATAGTTGAATCGCCTGGAAGAGAAGGAACACCTTTCACACATCAATACCTCCAACCAGGGTGTCATGGTTAGAGGTATTTACTGATAAATGAAATCCTTTTTTGATAAAGATAGAAACATGCAGATAGTAAGTATATTGATATAAAAAAATGTTACGATAGTTAACACTGAATGCGTGTGTACAATGTTGTTTTTAATGTTTTATCATTCTTGTATTTGAATGCACATTTGTGAGTTGTCTTTTTTGCAGGTGTGACTGCCAACATCCAGCCCCTAGAGCCGCAGCATCGGCATTCAGTACAACATAGTGGAAGAGTGCCAGTACCTCACACAGCACCCACTCAGTTGCAACAGCCCCATTCCTGGCCCCTGCCTTAAAAATATAGCACACCCACTCAGCCCATTCCAGGTCCAGCTAATGAAATTGAAACACCCCCACTCAGGTTCGCCAGGCCCACTGCTAGTCCATATGTCACATACCCACTCAGATCCTGACTGTGATTCTGACGACACGTACACTGAGCCATCAATTGACGAAACATTCCAGCCTGGTGAGGATGGGGACAGCGATGAAGAGGAGACCATTTTTAGGTGATTTCTCAAAGCTTTGGGCGTTTTAAATAATAAAATGGCATCAAAGTGAGTGTGCTGTGCTGGAACGTGTTCAGTAAAACCAAGAGATGCTGACGTGCATTGAGTCTCCTGTGCACTGTCAAGCTGAAATGTATTAACATCCCTAGCAAAACTAGACTAACATAGGTAAGGAACAGTGGAGCAGAGCACAAAAACAACATCATCAAATCACGGTCATCAGGGCCGGATCACTTACAAGTGTGCGGGAGGGTCCAAAAGAAATTTGGGAGAAATTAACCACCTGAAGCAGAGTTTTTGTGTGCGGTTGTGCAAGCATCAACAAAATGTGCTTGTCAAGGACAATAGCATTTTTGTTTATGGGGGAAGAGGGGGAAGAGGTCCATGGACACACACACCCCTTCCACCCCCCTGGATCCGGGCCTGGTCATTGTAATGATTGTGTTAACATCCAGTTTGCTGGAGAATTGTGTAGTTTCTATTTCTTCAAGACAATTTAAGTTTATGTGTCCATTTTTCGTCTGAACACAGTACATATCTGAGGCCGATTTTTCAAAATGTGCTTATTGTTCTATGACCGCTACATTACAGATTAGGACACCGATCAACCATATTAGTTCAAGGGTGGTGCCAAAATAGCTATCAAGCTATTTGGGCAACACCCTTGAACTATCATAGTCAAATTAATTTAAAACAGTACTGCATCAGGATGACATGGTTGAATTTAATGTCTATGTAAAAACATCCGTTGCACCGATTCCTTAAGTTTTTTTCGTGTTTCATCAACAATACCCACACATGGTCATTTATGGTTCTGAGTTTTTGTACCATGTCTGTGAAGGTGACTTTACTTCGAGTAATGCATGCATTGTTTCTGTTTCACAGCACCAAACCAGGCCGAGATGATGAGGATGAGCAGGTACCGGTGTTCGAAGAAAGAAAGTACATTGTGTTTAAAACAGCATTACTGGACCTGTTTAAAGCCTGTCCCGTGTGCCACAGGCACTGAAGGAAAGTGGAACACTTTTGACCATTACCTTCACCTGTCCACAGTGTTCTCACTGTTTGACATGGAACAGCCAGCAGCTGCTGAACAAGATTCCTGCTCCAGGTGTCAGCAGCAATACTCTTTACTGGCTCTCTCCCTTTAAAAGTAAATCTGGCCACATACTCTGAAAATACATATTACCGACACCAATGATGGTACCGGCAACCTACCATCATCAATGCCTGGGAACTGGAGCAGCAGGATCTTCTCAACCAGCTATCGAATTTGGAGGGGGGCCTGATTCTTGCTGGTTATGGTCGCAGTGACAGCCCTGGGCACTGTGCAAAATATGGCGGCTTTAACACCATTGAATGCCGTATCAACAAAGTGATAGATGTGCAGGTTGTTCAGATATAATATTTTCGCACATTTATACAATGTGCAAGGCAGGTGTCATGGTACATTGTAATCAGTTTTAATTTAAAATGCCTAGTAAATGGAGTGGGTCTTTAAAATACGAAACCAAATAGTGCTGGTGGTCTGTATCGTATATTGTGACACTGTATGTCACAGACACAGACCTACTATGTTGAACTGTGTTTGCCTTTGAAATATTGCTAGGGAAGCAGCATGACCAGATGATGATTACATAGCAAAATGAAGTCTTCACATGACTTCCCAGTCATAAGCACGTACTCAAAAGGGGTGTATCTTCCTTATTGCACAATGATACATTGTCATTGGTCCATCTTGTCATCCATATCCTCATGAGCCACTGTAATCCACGATATCTTCATGGGCCTGTGCAGATCAGAAGATCCTCATCTCAACACTCGATGACAAGTTGAGGAACTTTTAGACTACTGGGGCACTTGAAGATCTCTGGGTGCACGTGCTCATGGGGATCACCTAGTGTGCATGAACTGTGGATATTTCAAAGTGCTTAGGTACACCCTGCATGAGTATGGACCACCACACAATCCTGAGGTCACATAGCCAGTTTGATAATGGGAAAGTCATATACAGTCTCATAAAAAATAATGTAACATACACTATAACAAACGAAAGTGTGTGTCACATGCAGTGTCCTAAAAATGTGTGATTGTGACCACTTCAGCCTAATTAGTTCTATTTAAATGAAAGGTCAAATGTTAATTTTCCATGTACATGTATTTCAATGTACGCATGCAAACAAACGCATTTGTCGCTCTTAAAATTGCTGCTAAGAATTGTATGCCATAACTAACCGCTTGTCGGGTAAGACCCCAGTCTCAGAGCTGCCTGGTCTTTTCCTTGAGTAAAGTGCAGTTAATTCGGGATGGTATTGATGCGCAACCATGCCAGGTTGACCCTTCATATGCTGATATGTATTTTGAGGATTAGATATTCTCAAAATTTGAACCTGTGACTGATGAAGAGGTGCGCGTGATTCTGAAGAAAATTGCCCCCACGTCTTGTGAACTAGATCCTATGCCCACTTTCCTCCTGTATGACTGTATAGATGTCATTCTTCCCCCACATGAACTATGAATCATTCTCTTCAAAGTGGTTCTTTTCTTACCTTGTACAAAAACGCAGTTGTCAAGCCGCTTTTGCAGAAAGTATATTTAGATCCGAATGAATTTAACACATACAGACCTGTGTCAAATCATCCATTATTATCAAAGGTCATTGAAAAAGTTGTGCTCTCTCAGACCCTAAAGCATCTCACCGTCAACAATCACTAAGAAATAAGTTACAAATAGAGGTATTTTGAGAACATTTGTTTTTTATGAAATACTATTCGCAACTTCAAACCCACTCACTGAAACAGCTTTGCTGAAGATATTCAATGACCTGCTTTGTGCTTTGGACGAGCGTAAGATCACAGTCCTTGCTTTGCTGGACCTGTCCAGTGCGTTCGACACTATTGACCATGAAATTTTGCTGTGCCGTCTTCAATCTGTATTTGGCATTGAAGGCACAGTCTTGGCATGGTTTAGTTCATACCTGACTGAACGATCCCAGATTGTTTCTGTCGACGGCTGTCGTTCTGAGCCATCACCTCTTCGGTTTGGTGTACCCCAGGGCTCGGTCCTAGGACCTGTATTGTTCTTACTGTATGTTCAGCCCCTGTCCGACCTGATTTGTAGTCGCTCCATTTCCCATCATGCATTTGCAGATGATACGCAGATGTACAAAAGTGATACTGTCGAACGAGCTGTGAATGCCGTCCAAAGTATAAGCCAGTGCATTGACCATGTCAAATCATGGATGACCACCAACAAACTGATGTTAAATGATGGCAAAACTGAAGCAATGTTGGTAGCTAATCCAAGATTATCTTCGTCGCTGCCTTTACCATCATCATTGTCTGTGGATGGAACACTCATTGGCTTCTCTGCGAGTGTGAGAAACCTGGGTGTTACACTTGACAGCGAGTTATCTATGTCACAGCATGTCAGTGCAGTGTGTAGATCCGCTTATCTGGAACTTCGTCGTATTAGTTCAGTTCGTCACCTGCTGACCGTGGAAGCCACTAAAACACTAGTTTGTGCATTTGTGCTGTCCAAGCTAGATTATTGTAACTCTTTGCTTTGTGGCTGCCCTCAGTATCTCATTGATCGCCTCCAAAAAATTCAGAACAATGCAGCCCGGCTTGTTGTGAGAGTCCGTAAGACTGAGCATGTCACACCCATCTTGAAGTCCCTTCACTGGCTACCTGTGTCCTCACGTATTCAATACAAAGTTATGTCAATCTGTTTTAACTGCCTTTCAGGCACCGGCCCAGAATACTTGTCCTCTTTGCTGCATGTGTATACACCCTCTCGTGAGCTCCGCTCCTCTTCTGATAAACGGAAGCTGTGTGTACCTTCTGTCAAAACTAAAACATTTGGTCAGCGCACTTTTGTTTATCAAGCCCCAGTGTTATGGAATACACTTCCTCTTGAGGTCAGAAACAGTGAGTCTGTCTCTGACTTCAGGAGGTCGTTGAAAACTCACCTCTTCAAGCTTTACTTTGAATGACTGCCAGTGTTTGATGCCTTAGTTGTAGTTCTGCAATCCTCCTTGTTTAGACTGAATGTTAATTAGAATATAAATTATTATGTATGTATTGTTGTTTAGTTTATTGTAAAAGTGGTGTGTTCGGGCATTGTGCTTTGTTTGTTATGTGCATATGTCATTGTATTTTATTTTTGTGTACAGATTGTAAAGCGCTTAGAGCTTTTGAGTAAGATTAAGCGCTATATAAATACCCATTATTATTATTATTATTATTATGATATAAGCGCCAGAAATTGTTCTTGTAACATTATATCCGGTGTTTGTTATAAACAAATTACGTTGAAAAACTTCTGTTTTGACCTTTACAAAATTGCTGCTATATCTTAATGTTGTTTATATCTGACCTTGTTGTAAGCGGAGTAGCCTGTATAATGATACCCGATGGTTAGATCTTTCTATGCATACCAATTTGGATGACCTCTTGAAAAAGTCAAGATATAGGTCGCAAAAAGCCATTTTGGACATTTTTTTCTAAATTACCATTTATGAACTTGATACCAAGATGCCTGATGATTAACACCTTTTTATGCATGCTATTTTTTCTCATATGTCAAAGGTCACAAGTGATCAGAAAATGTACAAAAAGTGTTTTATAATAAAATGATAGCTGTTTTAAGCATTTTTTCCAAAAAATTACAACCAAAATTGGCCGAAAGGTCAGTAATTGGACCTTTCTATGCATACTACTTTTCACTACTCACATGGTCAAGGGTGATTGGCAAATGTGTGACAAACGCACAAGTTCTGAGTCTTTGAAGATGCAAAAGCCAACCCTTTACTTTAGAAAATTTGAACACTTGAAAGGTCAAGATCTCAAAGATCAGATTAATTATGTGGACTGGTCACGCACATGAACCTAAAGGTCTTTACAGATCTTGTTAATTTTGTTAGTTGTTTTGCAAGACTTGCCATGTATGGGGATACAGCTTGTGCCATTTGATCTGTGTGTGCCCAGTATGCAATCTTCCACCCCCCGTTCCTCCCCCCCCCCCCCCCACATTCAAGGTCTGGTGTTGCAAGACATTTTGTCCAAGACATGAAGCTGGCCCCCCTCCCCCCCCCCTCCCGCCCCCCCCCCCCAATGCGGTAACTGATCCAGACATCATAACAAAACAAGAAAGACAAAGCCTTTATGGCTCACGTATGACCAATCAACATATCTGTGACCTTTGTGACAATAAGGGCTGCCTTCTGCACCAGCAAAATCCATGTTTTCGCAAAATTTAAGCATTGCTCACACATATTTCAAACCCCATACCCTTGACCATTGCGACGAGTCGAGTAAATTAGTATATAAAGGTCTTATCATCAGCTACCTGTGTGCCAGAAAAAGTTTGCAAAAATGTTGATAATAACTACTATTATATATGCAAAAATTGGCATTGTACACACATTGGCCAACCTCTTGTGACCCTTGACTTTTCCGAGGGATCATCCAAATATGCATAGATAGGTCTTACCATCAGGTATCTGTGTATCAAGTTTGGGTTTGACGTTTAAAATAGTATTTGAGAACAAACATCTTTTGTCCCCCAAAAATTGTTATGTTTGACCCATTTCCCGATCTTTTTTGACCCATGACCTCTCCGAGGAGTAAATCAAATTACAAATGTCGTATGCATAGAAACGTCTTACCATCAGGTATTTTTGTACCAAATGTGGGTTTGAAGTTGTGAATAGTATTTGTAAAAAATGCATTTTGTCAAAATATGGCTATTTTGGACCTATTTCCTGATCCCGTGACCTTATTCTCGCAGAAAATGTTAATGTTTACCACGGATGATGGCGGACCGACAAGAGACGACGGACAGATGACCACTGGCCCAGAACATACTCTTGCTTCGCATGTGTGCCAAACTTCCGTCCCAGGCATTCTACAGTCGGTCGCGTACTTGAAACACAGCTGGGATAAGTTTGTTTTTTTCCTCAAGATTTGTTCATCCCAGGAACAGACGGCCTTTAATTTTATTCGCCCCTCTCATACCCAGTCCATTGAAATATGAAAATTTTCCGTTAACAGAAAGCTCGAGCAACCAGCAACAATTCGTAAGAACTTCAAAACGGGCGCAATGCTGCCTGTCATGTCGCTATGTTGAAACACACAAAGTGATTTTCTGCCTGCTGCTCAGCTACTTTGTTGCTGTGTCGCCCAGTGCACCATTGTCACGCAGCTATAGGAAAACACACTCATATAATATAAATAGGACTGTTTTTGCACATTTCAAAACTTGTGCAGCTGCTGTATGGATCGCTAACTTTCATTTTACATTGGCTCATAATTCTTTTAAGATATGTAGGCACCGATGCTATTGGCCCCCATTTGCGCACATCCACTGGTACTGCTCATAGTGCTGGTGGCTGCCCCGACAGGAAGGATTTTAAGACCAAAATAACGTGTGTCTCTGTGTGCTGTGTATTTGTGTGGGTAGGTTAATGCACTTTTGTCAGTATGCAAGCAGTATGCTGTTTGTGCCATGGCCTGCGATTCGGTACC
Source organism: Semisulcospira habei (assembly GCA_036245525.1). Classification (NCBI taxonomy): domain Eukaryota; kingdom Metazoa; phylum Mollusca; class Gastropoda; family Semisulcospiridae; genus Semisulcospira; species Semisulcospira habei. The sequence goes on from BTPG01000001.1 coordinate 99,235,757, forward strand.
CTGTTGCTGGAGCAATGGGGACTGGGATCTCAGGCCCTAACACATCTCAGTACCTAGTACAACATTCACTTCTGTGTGTTATGCGCATGTGTGCACGCTTGTATGGGTAAGTGTGGCTATTGACTTATACAGGGTTCGTACACTATGAGTCTGTGAACATGTGTAAAAGTTGTAAAAAAAATGACAAGGCTTTTTCAGGGCCCTGGAAAGTCTGTCAATTTCCGTCCTTTTCCTTAAAGTCTGTCAAAGTTTGTAAAGATGACAAAGTGCTGGCTAACTTTTGTCTACTTCTTTTTTTTCTACCCCAATTTGTGACTATTCCATTGCGAACGATCATGCTGACGCTTGTTGCAAGTGATCTATATTTCGCTCTGATCATAAAGTGACTGCCGTTTTGCCGAACATTCTGATTGGTTGTTTACGCTTCTACCTAGCTCCGCCATTCGCTAAACGTTCTTTTATTTTGGTATCTCTTCATGCATTAGGCACGAAAGCTTCAAATGAGCTGCGGATACAGAGTGTGAGTCCGAAATAGCTCAGGCGGTTAAACGTCGGAGCAGGAGAGCGAAGGGAATCGCCGGGTCGTGGGTTCGAATGCCGTCCCGGCCCCTGTAGCTGGACTCACAATCCAGGGGGAAAAGGCGGATTTGTTCAATAGCATGTCCGTTGAAAGGTCCTGGTAAATCAAAGTGGCACAGTTGGAGTGCGCCTGAGTTGATCAGTGTTCAGGTCGTACTCCGTAGGCAATAGATTTCCCTGTCCCCCATAACCCGCCCGTCAGGGCCGTCCGTGATCACCTCGGTGCTGTGGACGTTAAACCCGAACAAACCAACCAACCGGATAAAGAGTGCTCTAATTAAAGTGCGTAAACCTTCAGGCTTCAGTTTGGGTTTGTGAAACGTTTATGAAAAGTTTGTGAACTTCGTCCCAGCTTTCTGTACGGACCCTGCTTATATGTCACATGTTGTGTACCACTGTGATACACGTGTAATATTTACTTTTCCAAGTCCGTTTCCTTGTTTACAGTATGAAAAAAGTAAGTTAGTGAGCCTTTTGAAGATCAACAGAAGTATTAGCACTAGCAGGAAAATCATAAGCTTCACTTCATGTCATTCTGTGCATGACGCTGTGACGCTTATGTGACACAATGGTCACAATGACATCATTTTGCTCATGGTGCAGTGTTTGTGCTATTTTCTTTCACTGAATGGCTGAAGATGGTCGAGGATTCATTCTTATGCACTTTTTAAAAAAAAATCCCCAGTGCTGGACGACATTGATCCTTATACTTTGTGATCATTGGCATCAAGACTTTGTCAGGGCCATAAAAGTCAAATTCTAATGATTTTTGTGAAACCTATTGTGCAAATAGCTATATGAGGCATATAACATACTATGCTTAGATAATACACTAGTTATCAATAGTACATAATTTCAAAGGCATTCTAAATCTGATGCAGCTTCCCAGAATTCCACAGCACCTCTGGGTTAGCAGTCCGTAGGCTGTACTTCCTGTAATATATGTGAAAGACAAAAATAGGATAATAAAGTCTGACATCTGTTTGTGTGTCACTGTAAGACAAATACATATAGATGAAGAAAGGACGACGTGCAAAATACACAATAACAGAAGTTAGAAGGTGCAGAAATGGTACATGTAGTCTACGTATTTGAACTAAATAAGTTTTATCATACAATAGGATTCAATTACGTTTCAATATTGTAGTTAATGCATTGACGTGCTGTACAATACAAGACGACTAATACTGAATCCATGATGGGAAAATTATGTGTATGTTAAACCATGAGTAGTGATGATTTAAAAGCAGACACATGCTTTTCACACACAAGTTCCGACTCCAAGGTCCTGCAAGTACTGTGTGTAACAAGAAAGGCAAAGCCCTTATGGCTGACATGGCTGACATCACATGTATCCATCTACATGTGCGACCTTTTTGACAATAAGTGAAGGGATGGCTTATGCACAGCACAATCCATGTTTTCTCAAAATGTAATCAGTTTTCACACATCTGTCAAACCCTTTGACCTTCTCGATGAGTTGACTATATTAGTATACATAGGAAGGTCTTATCATCATCAGCTACCTCTATGCCAAATTTGATTGAAAAAGTTGCAATACCTGTTGATAACTACAAAAATTGGCATTTTACTCACATTTGCTGACCTCTTGTGACCCTTTTCTTTCGCAAGGGATCAACAAAATAAGTATGCATAGAAAGGTTTTCATATCAGGTATCTTTGTACCACGTTTGGGTTTGAAGTTGTCGATAGCATTTGAGAAAAAATAAATTATGTCACAATACAGCTATTTTTCACCTATTCCCTGATCCCCTTGACCTTTGTGAGAGGTCACTCTAATTAGTATGTTTAGAAAGGTCTTGCCACAAAGTATCCTTGGGCCAAGCTTGAAGACTGTGGCTTGAATAGTCTCTGAGAAAATGCCAACGTTAAGTTTACCATGGACAATGGCGGACAGACGACAGATGACGACCACTGGCCCAGAACATAGACTCACTTTCGCTTCACACGTGAGCCAAAAAACATGCCAAGGCTTGCAAAACCAAGTAGCAGACATGGTTTAATGTATTATCCCACTGTTGTTTTGATGGTCTGACTGAATTGATAGAGCCCATACAGTGTTTTGCTTACTTTGTTTTCTCTTATAATAACCCTGAATGGGCCTCCATAACGATTAACATGCAGTGCTCAGCCCTGAAAATGGCGAGTAATTCACTAACCATGGCGATTGAATTGTTTTTGTTGTTGTTAGTAAAAAAAATTTTAAAAAAATCGCCAAATGCGAGTGCGCTCGTGCGTTTTCCAATCCGTACTTTTTCAGTTCTAAATCCAAACATTTTCAGTTTGGCTAATAAAACTTGGAAGGCACTAGCCAAAGACTGGCAGGCTAAATTTTAAACTTTCAGGGCTGGTGCTGCAGCTGTGTCATCAACATTACAATTTGCTGTTATGTTAACCCTTATCATTTGGAATAAGTGTGTGTGAAATAAGTTACACTAAAATTGTTCACGGGTGGTGCCACGTTTTTCATTGGTCTATATCCTTATCTGTAGGTACTATTATGTAGCTTGCATATGGCAGTGTACAAATTTGAAGCTTATAGCCTTCGTATGACTTGGGTTAAAAATGCTTTACTGCATTCAGCTGCAATGCGGTGCATGAATTTACATCTAGTGTGTCCCTGGCTTGTGTACAGTGTTTGGCAGGCCTTCCTGGAATGTAAGGCACGGTTGCAGTACATGATAAAGAACTGCTGATGTCATTTGATACATAGACAACACAAAATGTATTACGGTTATATATGATGCAGAAAATACATGTCAAGATAAAAGTAAACCTGACAGTGGGATAACGACTAATAATAAATGATAGAGGATACACCACTTTATAAAAAAAAAAAAAGGCTTTGAGTAATTGAGAGATCATCTCTTTTTTTTGAAAATTGAAAAATGTTGTCAAGTTTACATACTTTCTTCTTCCTAAGAATGTTCAGTTCTTTGTGCTTCAAAAACTGATTTCACTCAAGCTGATATGATTATTGAACAATCTTGCTAAGGTGCTTTGTGTATTAGCTTCTTGGCATTATTGCTGGGAAAATATGTGTAGTAAACTTTCATGACGATGTAAATGGTTATGTAAACAATGCTGTTTGAGCAGTGAAATAACGAAAATAAAGGTTTTATCAACACAAAAATACCACAGGATGTGGCGTCTTGTTTAGAATTTGATGTGTCATATGTCTGTACCTTTAATTATGGAATTTCATTTGGATTTGGAATGTCAAAACTTCTTGATGGTAAATCTAAGCCAGGGCCATAATACAATAGCTGGAGAAATAACCCTACTTTTTTCAGTGGTCCCAACAGCACTTTTTCTCACTGTACACTACATGTACAAATCTGTTATATACTTACTCCTCAGTCCTCATGTCTTTATGCATACATTGTATCTCCACTTTTCTGCTTACACTTTACAGTAACTGAAAGCAAGCTGTCTTCAGAACATCAGAACCACCATGCATTATGCGGCATCTGTCCAGTAGGAGCTGTAAATAAACCGTTACAATTATTTCATGTCTGGCCCTTCTGCAAATGCCATGTAATTATGATATGAACACATAGACATACATAACAAGAATGTTAAAGCCCTCAAGCCTCATGTGCATTGACCAATCCACAATGACCTTTCTGAGCTTGACCTTCCAAGAGGTCACTGAAATAGGCATGTGTTCAAAATGTGACATAACCATCAGTCATTATGTCTTCTTTACATATGATACAAAGCACTCTACATTACTTCAACTTTTTTTCAATATGTGTGTTTGAGACAGGCGGGGAGAGAGAGAGAGAGATAAATAATACCTGCGGCTCAGAACTTTAGCCCATACTGATCGTGACTCAAGCAACAGTAGCACTCCTCAAGCACACGCCAAACACAATTTCCATGACACCTGTAAATTAATGGTATCATGTTGTATTCTCCAATGGCCAACAGCTTGCAACAGTACATTAGTCCATAAGCTAGGAAGGTCTACCACCCCACCCCACCCCCCAGTACTCAATAAGATCGGTTTCAAAGTGTTCCTTACTATGTCCTGAGATGTTTAAGCCATGTTCTCCGAAAATCCTTAGGAACACACCAGAGTTATAGCCGATGGCGCAAGGGTACCCCCATTCACGTTCTTCGCAAGTGCTAAAATGAGGTTGAGAAACATTTTCCTCTAAATAAATCAGAATTCATTCCAGAAGCCCAAATCAGGCAATATTATGTTAAGGCACACGTTCTGCAGCCTCTGCAAAAAACAGAATGAAAAAATATTGAATCTCTGGCTCACAGTGAAGGTATTTGTGCCCCCAGCAAATGCCCATTTCCACGAAATCGCAAAAAAAGACAAAAACAATGTGTCAGATGCCTTCAGACATATTCTATAGTGCTGGCAGTCCATTTTCGGGCTTACATCATTAAAACGGGATGTCACAATTATTATAAACTTGACTAGGTGATGCTGTGATCACTGTGAGTGCCACAGTGGTTGATTTTGTATCCCTACCCCGAAGTTGTAAAAATACACAAAATTAATTAGAAAAAATTACTAAAGTTATTCCATTTCATTTTGACCTTTCTTTACCTATTAAGTTTCAATAATGTGAGCATAAAGTGCAAGAAAAAAAGGAAAGTCGGCATCCTTTACAGTACAGTAATGGTGAATGATGAGAATTTGGAAACGTACGTTGTTTCCGATGCCCTCAGAAATTTTGTATACAACCGATAGGTCTTTGTTAGGTTTTGTTGGTTAGGATAGAGTACCACAGTTACTCCCAACCTGATTTTATGATGCTGTGATGCATTTAGGGGCCACAGTGGCTGAACCTGCTGCCCTACCCCCATTTTACCAGTACGCAAAGTAACGCAAAACAATCATTAAAAAATTGCTTACGTCATACTCTTAAATATTTTTTGTTGCCATTTTTTTTTTAAAGTATGCATATTGAGCATAAAAAGTTGTGATCATTTCATTAATTTCAATGTAACCCATCCATTTAATTGTAACTATTTTTAACTGGCTGGTCTTTTAGGTGATATTTTACCTAGCGTTTTCCTTTCATTTATTTTCATCTAGAAATGTGTAAATATGAATATGCGTAATAAAGTTTCATGGTTCCTAATAGCCAAAACAATGCTATCAAATACTTAGTTTCCACATGTCGACCACGAGATCTCCACTTCCACCTTCTGCAACGTTCAATTTTTTTTATGGCCGTCTTTAAATTTTGCATTGTTCTGGCTGCCAATAAGTGAGCTGTCAAGAGCTAGGCAGCATGTTTTCAGAGTTTGGTGTACAGGGGCGTGTCTTTTGGCGGTCAGAACTGCCAGCAGACCGCTTCTCTGTATGGACATAAGGAGACTGATTTTCTACGCCAAATTCGCATAGGGCTGTTTCCGCATGACCCAGTCTCACGAGGTGAGTCCAGCAGGGTCCTTACGATCTGTGAACATTTGTGAAAGTTGTTAAAAAATGACAAGGTTTTTTCAGGGCCCTGGAAAGTCTGTCAATTTCAGTCCTTTTCCTTAAAGTCTGTGAAAGTTTGTAAAAATGACAATGTGCTGGCAAACTTTTGTCTACTTCTTTCTTTTTTCCCCCAATTTGTGACTATTCCATTGCAAACGATCATGCTGACGCTTGTTGCAAGTGATCTATATTTAGCTCTGATCATTAAGTGACTGCATGGCCTTTCTGCTGAACATTCTGATTGGTTGTTTACGCTTCTACCGAAGTCCGCCATTCGCTAAGCGTTCTTTTATTTGGGTATCTCTTCATGCATTAGGCACGGACGCTTCAAATAATTGCTGATACAGAATGATCTGATTAAAGTGTCTAAACCTTCAGGCTTCAGTTTGGGTTTGTGAAACGTTCCTGCTTTTCTGTATGGACCCAGTCCAGAGTAATCAGTGCGTCAATGAAAGATGGTCGCCTGGCTCTCCCTGTTCAGCTTCATCTGCCCACGGGCTGCTGTTGCCAATCACTTTGTTGTTGTAGTGTCTCCATTCCCAGCTAGTCCAGAATGCACTGGAATCCACTGCAGCACTATTTTGTGGACAGGGCATCCAGTCTATCTTGAAGCTTCCTTGTGAGATCAGTGGAATAAGCTGCTGCCTTTCCCTAGCTAGTGCTCTGCTGCTGTGTTGAGCACCTGCAGATCTGTACCATAGTTGGAGCTGCTGCCGCCAGCTGGTAAGGAGAGGGAGGTAGTAGTGCGGTCTGCACAACAGATGTACACGCCACTTCCTTCATTCCGCACGGCATCTTATGTGGTATCACAGCTGCTGTGAGGGTAGCGCTTGTGCACAACCTCCAGCACGATGGCTTTGTGCAGTGCTGCAACCTTTGGCAAAGAGTCCTGGAACATTGTTTATGTTGTCTTGAAGGCTCTTTCGAGATGTCCAGGTATATGAAGGGAGCTGTTCACACATCTTTGGGCTTGGTTCCAGGACGTCAGTGTTAGCCCTTTGCAGGACCTTAAGTTGGCGGTTCAGACTTGGGCGTTTCTGACGGTTCTTGGTCTGCTCCTGTAGTCTCCCATGCTGACGGTGTTTAGTAAGTCTCTTTATCGTGTGTGCTGTTCTGCATTCCAGTGGCTCCAATGTCCTCCATTTCCTAAATTGGGGTGCTCCAGATGGCTCTAAGAATGTAACTGTATCATGAGAAAGACCCATGTTCTGCATCTTGTCAAGCCTGGCTTTTTGGGTTTTGCAGGCAGCGTTTCATGTTGTCGAGGTATCATGGTACCGCACAATTGGTCTGACCGAGCAGGTGTTTGCTTGTGCCAGGATGCTGTAATTTGCGCCAATGTGGTCCCCACCAGTTTCTTCATCAGAGACTTTTTTTGCAGCTCTAGCTTCCGTGGCTTCGATGTGAGGCCTCCACGTGAATCCAGTAATTTATTTGTTGCCAGTAAAGTTGGCCTGTCTGTTTTTGGTGCTGTAATGTCTCCAGTTTTGAGGTGACCTCTTCCGTCTGATTGAAAGAGATGGTCTAGCTCAGTTTGAGTGGCCTCTTTCAGTCCAGCTGCTGACTCTATTGGCAGCATCCTGGATTCTGGAGGATGCTATTTTTTGATGTTCTGCTGCGCTCCACACTGCAAAGTCATCCGCATGGAGGATGTTCGAGGCGAATCTTGGTACTGTTGTACTGATGTCATTAATGTAAACCAAAAACAGCATCAGACACAACATCTCCCTGAGGTACACCTTCCCCGAGTTTGACAAGAATGCTGAATGTGCAGACGGGAGAAGCTTCAGCGGCAGCCCCTGTTAAGCATGCCTTAAATAAAAATAATTACAATAAAATTGATGGGTCACATTCAAATTAATGAAATGATCACAAATGTTTATGCTCAATATGCATATTTTGTTAAGAAAACTGGCAACAAAAATATTTAAAGAGAGGAGCAATTGTTATGATCATTTTTCGCTCCTTTGCATACTGGTAAAAGGGGGGTAGGGCAGCAGATTCAGCCACTGTGGCCCCTAAATGACTCACAGCATCATAAAAACAGGTTGGGAGTAACTGTGGTACTCTATCCTAACCAATAAAGCCTATAAAAGACCTATCAGTTGTATACAAAATTTCTGAGGGCATCAGAAACAACGTACGTTTCCCAATTTGGCAATTTTAAATGGGAAAAAGCTATCATTCACCACGAACATACCATAAAGGATGCCGACTTTCCTTATTTTCTTGCACTTTATGCTCACATTATTGAAACTTAATAGTTAAAGAGAGGTCAAAATAAAATGGAATAACTTAAGTAATTTTGTCTAATTAATTTTGTGTATTTTTACAACTTGGGGGAAGAGATACAAAATCAACCACTGTGGCACTCACAGTGATCACAGCATCACCTAGTCACGTTTATAATAATTGTGACATCCAGTTTTAATGATGTAAACCTCAAATTGGACTGTCAGTGCTATAGAAAATGTCTGAAGGCATCTGACACATTATTTTTGTCTTTTTTTGCGATTTCGCGAAAATGGTCGTTTACTGGGTGCACAAATACCTTCACTGTGAGCCAGAGATTCAATATTTTTTCATTCTGTTTTTTGCAGAGGATGCAGAAGGTGTGCGTGACATAATATTGCCTGATTTGGGCTTCTGGAATGAATTCCGATATGTTTAGAGGAAAATGTTTCTCAACTTCATTTTAGCACTTGCGAAGAGCGTGAATGGGGGTACCCTTGCGCCATCGGCTATATCTCGAAGTGAAGTCGTGTGACATGCTCTTTTTTTTATTTATTTAATCAGTGTAATCCGTCCTCAATACATACATGCATACATATCATGAGCAAAATTTGTTAGGTCTAAAAAATAACTATTGCCCACAGATATGGTAGGATGCACACATAAGACGATCAAAAATTATTTTCCAGATTTTACAAATCAATGCTTATTCAGAAAAATAATCTGGGTGATTAGAAGGAAAACTCTCATCTATATATAATCAAGCCAGTTCTGTATGTAATTGTATATCTGACGCTGAGGCTGTTTGCACATCAGCGTGGGTTGTACCCAAACCTGGGATGGGGTGCTACACTTGACCCAACCTGGGTTGGAGCAGGGTACAGTTCAACCCTGGTCCGAAGCTGGGTTGAACTGGGGTTGGATCTAAACAGCATTGCATTCCGTGTTATCACGTTTTATGTTGCCACACCCCCCCCCCCCCACACACACACCCCCCCCCCCACCCCCCCCCCCCCCCCACCCCCAGTAGAGATGGGTTTCAAAATGTACCTTGGTATGTCCTGAGATGTTTAAGCCATGTTCCCCGAAAATCCTTAGAAACCACCAGAGATATAGCCGATGGCGCACGGGTACCCCATTCAGGCTCTTCGAACATGCTAAAATGAGGTGGAAAAACATTTTCCTCGGAATAAATCAGAATTCATTCCAGAAGCCCAAATCAGGCAATATAGTTTGTTAAGGCACACTTTCTGCATCCTCTGCAAAAAAAACAGAATGAAAAAATATTGAATCTCTGGCTCACAGTGAAGGTATTTGTGCACCCAGTAAACGGCCATTTCTGCAAAATCGCAACAACAAAAAAATAATAAAAATAAAAAAAATAATGTGTCAGATGCCTTCATACATTTTCTATAGCTCTGACAGTCCATTTTAAGGCTTACATCATTAAAACAGGATGTCACAATTTTTATAAACTTAACTAGGTGATGCTGTGATCACTGTGAGAGCCACAGTGTATCCCTACCCCAAGTTTTAAAAATACACAAAATTAATTTTAAAAATTTACTAAAGTTATTCCATTTCATTTTGACCTCTCTTTACCTATTAATTTTCAATAATGTGAGCATAAAGTGCAAGAAAATAAGTAAAGTCGGCATCCTATACGTTACGTTCGTGGTGAATGATAGCTTTTTTCCCAATTAAAATTGCGGATTTAGGACACGTACGTTGTTTCCGATGCTCTCAGAAATTGTGTATACAACTGATAGGTCTTTGTTAGGTTTTATTGGTTAGGATAGAGTCCCACAGTTACTCCCAACCTGATTTTATGAAGCTGTGATGCATTTAGGGGCCACAGTGGCTAAATCTGCTGCCCTACCCCCATTTTACCTGTACGCAAAGGAACGCAAAATGATCATAACAATTGCTTGTGTCATACTCCTCTGTTTAAATATTTTTGTTGCCAGTTTTCTTAACAAAGTATGCATATTGAGCATAAAATTTGTGATCATTTCATTAATTTCAATGTGACCCATCAATTTAATTGTAATTATTTTTAGTTAAGGCATGTTTAACAGGGGCTGCCGCTGAAGCTTCTACCGTCTGCACATTCTGCAGTCTTGTCAAACTTGGGGAAGCTGTACTTCAGGGAGATGTTGCGTCTGATGCTGTTTTTAGTCTGCATTAATGACCTCCGTCCAACAGTACCAAGGTTCATATCGAACATCCTCCATGCGGATGACTGCAGTGTGGAGCGCAGCAGAAAATAAAGAAATAGCATCCTGCAGAATCCAGGATGCTGCCAATAGAGTAAGCAGCTGGACTGAAAGATGGCCACTCAAACTGAGCTAGACCATCTCTTTCAATGAGATGGAAGAGGTCGCCTTGAAACTAGAGACCTTCCAATACCAACGACAGACAGGACAACTTTACTGGCAACAAATAAATTATTGGATTCGCGTGGAGGCCTCGCGTCGAAGCCATGGAAGCTAGAGCTGCGGAAAAAAAGTCTCTGATGAAGAAACTGGTGGGGACCACATTGGCGCAAATTACAGCATCCTGGCGCAAGCAAACACCTACTCGGTCAGACCAGTAGTGCGGTACCAAGATAATCGACAACATGAAACGCTGCCTGCAAAACCCAAAAAGCCAGGCTTGACAAGATGCAGAACATGGGTCATTCTCATGATGCAGTGACATTCTTGGAGCCATCTGGAGCACCCCAATTTAGAAAATGGAGGAGAACAGCATACACGATGAAGAGACTTACTAAACACCAACAGTACTAGACCAAGAACCGTCAGAAACGCCCAAGTCTGAACCGCCAACTGAAGGTCCTGCAAAGGGCTAAAACTGATGTCCTGAAACCAAGCCCAAAGATGTGTGAAGAGCTCCCTTCAGATCGAAAGAGCCTTCTAGACAACATAAACAATGTTCCAGGACTCTTTTGCCAAAGGTCGCGGCACTGCACAAAGCCAACTCGCTGGAGATTATGCACAAGCGCTACCCTCACAGCAGCTGTGGTACCGCACAAGACGCCGTGCGAAAAGAAAGAAGTGGCGTGTCATCTGTTGTGCAGGCCACACTACTACCTCCCTCTCCTTACCAGCTGGCGGCAGCAGCTCCAACTATCGTACAGATCTGCAGGTGCTCAACACAGCAGCAGAGCACTAGCTAGGGAAAGGCAGCAGCTTGATCCACTGATCTCACCAGGAAGCTTCAAGATAGACTGGATGCCCTGTCCACAAAATAGTGCATTCCAGTGCATTCTGGAGTAGCTGGGAATAAAGAAGACTGACAGCCTGGCCAAAGCAGGCGCCAGACTACCTCAAGATCACAACCTCCTGTTATGAAACCAATACACTACAGCAACAAAGTGATTGGCAACATCAGAATGGCGGCTGCAGCCCGTGGGCAGACGACATCAACAAGCTGAACAGGGAGAGCCAGGCCACCATCTTTCATCTACGCACGGATTACTCTGGACAGGGTCCGTACAGAAAGCAGGGACGGAGTTCACAAACTTTTCATAACGTTTCACAAACCCAAACTGAAGCCTAAAGGTTTACACACTTTAAATTAATTTCGTGCCTAATGCATGAAGATATACCAAAATAAAAGAACGCTTAGCGAATGGCGGAGCTCGGTAGAAGCATAAACCACCCATCAGAATGTTCGGCAGAACGGCCATGCAGTCACTTTATGATCAGAGCTAAATATAGATTACTTGCAACAAGCATCATCATGATCGTTCGCAATGGAATAGTCACAAATTGGGGGAGAAAAGAAAAAAGAAGTAGACAAAAGTTTGCCAGCACTTTGTCATTTTTTACAAACTTTCACAGACTTTAAGGAAAAGGACTGAAATTGGCAGACTTTCCAGAGCCCTGAAAAAGCCTTGTCATTTTTAACAACTTTCACAAATGTTCACAGAGCCTACTGACCCTACTGGACTCACCTCTTGAGACTGGGTCATGCAGAAACAGCCCTATGCGAATTTGGCGTAGAAAATCAGTCTCCTTAGCACATTCTCCAAACATGTCCATACAGAGAAGTGTTCCGCTGGCAGTTCTGACCAGAAGAGACGCCCCTGTACACCAAACTCTGAAAACATGCTGCCGAGCTCTTGACAGCTTACTTATTAGCAGCCAGAACAATATATGATTTAAAGACGGCCATCAAGGAATTGTACGTTTGCAGAAGAAGGTGGAAGTGGTGATCTCGTGGTGGACATGTGGAAACTAAGTATTTTGATAACATTGTTTTGGTTGTTAGGAACCATGAAACTTTATTACGCATATTCATATTTACACCTTTCTTGACGAAATAAACGAAAGGAAAAAGGGAGACCTTACTACACCTGCCTTACGCTAGGTAAAATATCACCTAAAAGACCCGACAGTTAAAAATAGTTACAATTAAATTGATGGGTCACATTGAAATTAATGAAATGATCACAAACTTGTATGCTCAATATGCACACTTTTTTAAGAAAACTGGCAACAACAAAAAAATTAAACAGAGGAGTATGACGTAAGCAATTTTTTATGATCATTTTGCGTTCCTTTGAGTACTGGTAAAATGGGTGTAGGGCAGCAAATTCAGTCACTGTGGCCTCTAAATGCATCACAGCATCATAAAATCAGGTTGGGAGTAACTGTGGCACTCTATCCTAACCAATAAAACCTAACAAAGACCTATCAGTTGTATACAAAATTTCTGAGGGCATCGGAAACAACGTACGTTTCCCAATTCGGCAATTTTAAATGCGAAAAAGCTATCATTCACCACGAATGTACCGTAAAGGATGCCGACTTTCCTTATTTTCTTGCACTTTATGCTCACATTATCGAAAATGAATAGGTAAAGAGAGGTCAAAATGAAATGGAATAACTTTAGTAATTTTTTTAAAATTAATTTTGTGTATTTTTAAAACTTCGGGGTAGGGATACAAAATCAACCACTGTGGCTCTCACAGTGATCACAGCATCACCTAGTCAAATTTATAATAATTGTGACATCCTGTTTTAGTGATGTAAGCTTTAAAATGGACTGTCAGTGCTATAGAAAATGTCTGAAGGCATCTGACACATTATTTTTTTTTCTTTTTTTTGCGATTTCGCGGAAATGGCCGTTTACTGGGTGCACAAATACCTTCACTGTCAGCCAGAGATTCAATACTTTTTCATTCTGTTTTTTGCAGAGGATGCAGAAAGTGTGCCTTAATATAATATTGCCTGATTTGGGCTTCTGGAATGAATTCTGATTTATTTAGAGAAAAATGTTTCTCCACCTCATTTTAGCATGTGTGAAGAGCGTAAATGGGGGTACCCTTGCGCCATCGGCTATATCTCTGGTGTGTTCCTAAGGATTTTCGGGGAACATGGCTTAAACATCTCAGGACATACTAAGGTACATTTTGAAACCCATCTTATGGAGTACTGGGGGGGGGGGGGGGGGGTGTGCAAGGTAGATCTGGCTAGCTTATGGACTATTTGCGTGTCGGTAGCGGTTTTAGCCACGATGATTCCTGCAGGACTGAATCATCGCGACTAAAACCGCTACCGACACGCAAAGGGTTAAAACTGTTTATCATTAAATTCAGTCGGACATGCAGAATTTACATTCTTATGATTTTTCGATGACCTTATGTTTGTTTTATCTTGGCTTGTGTGTGTGTGTGTGTGTGTGTGTGTGTGTGTGTGTGTGTGTGTGTGTGTGTGTGTGTGTGTGTGTGTGTGTGTGTGTGTGTGTGTCTGTCTGTGCTCGCGCGCGCGCGCGTGTCAGTGTGTAAGTCGGTTACATAAAATGGGAACTGATTGTTTTGAGTTGTTGATTTGAGTAAAGGTGTGGTGGTTTATCAGTATGTCATAAAATGATTTAGTGTGTGCAGAGAAGGCCAGTGGAGAAACCAACATTGATGTTGTAAAGGGAACAGCAGCAAACAGGGGAGGAGGGGAGGGGGGCCGCCCCCCCCTTCCCCCTCCCCCCTTCCCCAGGCGAGAAATTCTTTACCGGCAATGCTATAACAAAGTTCCTTTTTGTTTTCCAGGGTCACCCTGGTCTCTGTTTGTTATTTCGGCGAGAGGTGTGGCTGAGTCGTACTCCTCTCTCTGTTGTCTGATTTTTCGGCCACTGGCAGTAAGGTCTAGTCGGGAGGTCTTTTTGCATCAGGTCGAATGATCCAAACAAAAAGTCGGAACATCCCCCCCCCCCCTCCACCCCTCCAGGTAACTGATCCGCCCCTCACAAGAGGTGGTCAAGCCAGCGATTTACAAGAAAGCAGGCTTTCAAGAGGAATATGAAAACTGGGCGCAACAGAATGTACCACCAGAAGGAATACAAGCTGCAGGAGAAAGACGATTACAAAAAGAAAGAAAAAAGACATTAACACCGATAGAAGGATGAACAGTAAAGAATTTGTTTCATTTAAAAAGCCCAAATCAGTTCCTAGTCGTATTATTGAGAAGTAAATTGCTCTTCAAACATACAGTTCCTCTGTGTGTGTCTCTGTGTGTCTCTGTGTGTGTGTGTGTGTGTGTGTGTGTGTGTGTGTGTGTGTGTGTGTGTGTGTGTGTGTGTGTGTGTATGTGTGTGTGTGTGTGTGTTTTGGGGAAGGAGGGAGGGGGATTTGGAGATGGAGAGTGGGAAGGGGTGGGGGTTGGAGAACATTTGATTGGTGATGTTTGTTTTATCAGTTTAGTGGTAATAACCTTCATCTGTAACTGATGGTATCGTCTGCTCTAAGTCATTATCAATAATCAAGTTGACCTACTATTTCATGGATAATGCATAATTCTGCCTTAAATTTGCATGCGTTTACATACGTTGGGTGGAGGGAGGAATGAGGAGGAGGAGGAAAAGAACAAGTCATTGGTGACAATTTGTCATTAATCTTCTTGTACATGCACCGCCAGGTACTGTTTACAGTTCCTGGGGTTGTATGCACAAGGGGGTTAATATGGCCTGTGCGTATAATCACTGTTTGGTTTTGTTGATAGGTGGTAATACCTATTGCAAGTTGAAAATATATGAATACTGACCAGAGTAACTGATCATGTCATATTGTAATAAACCATTTTTTTTTTAACATTTTTTTTTTAAAATCCAAAATTGGTGGTTTGTTTGTGTGTGTGTGTGTGTGCGCGCGCGCGCGCATGCTATACATCAACATATTCTTACAGCAACAAGGAAGTGCCTGATTTATTGATATATCTTGTTTTTCTCTTGCACATGTTAATTTACTACTTTTCACCCCAAAACAATCTTAAATTAAAGAATGCAAATTCAGAGAGTAAATATCTTAGAATCAAAGCTCTTGTAATTTTTTTTTTTTTTTTTCAATTGAAGAAAAAACAGTCTTCTGCAATGCACGCACATAGCACATGCATATGCTGAGTTCCCTTTCAGAAAGCCTGGTAACCCAACACGAGTAAGCAAAGGGACTGAACCCGTACACTGACCTCGCTTTTTTCAGTAAGCCGCATGAAGGAGTGATCTGTCTTATAATGTATCGTTTTTGTGGAAAGGCAGAAACTTCTGCGTACGTGCAAAGACAACCACATTTTACTGGGGTGTCTGCAGGGGCATAAATTCCATGCCCCCACCTAGAGCTAAATTTCCATGCACCCTAAGAGAGAACCTAAGAAAAGGGGGTAAGGGGTTGCAGTCCAAATTGTAGTAATAAATTAAAAGAAAATGCTAATAATTTAGGAAGATTACAAAGTAAAATAGGTAAAAACACTGTCAGGGGAGAGAATTGTGCATTATCGACCATTGATCATAGATATAGTTTTGTCCAAGCGTCAACAACAACAACAAAAAAAAGGATAGGAAAGAAGGGTGCCCTAAGTAATTGACTGTAAGCAATAAATATGGAAGCCCCCCCTCCCTCCCCCCACCCAAAGGAAGCATATCGAATATTCACTGGATCTCCAGCCTTTTTATGCATGGAAATTCACATCTAGGTCCCCCAATATATATATATATCACGAAACGCGATAGCATTTGAGCCAAAACCACTAAGCCACCGCAAACACACCGTGAAACGCAGAGCAGTTGTTACACTCCAAGCTGTGGCACGCCCCAGCCAGTACAACAGAACCTTTCCGGTCTCGTGTTGTCTCGTAATGGAGGCATGCCCCTTGGTGATTGCTTGATCATTTGTGACGGCACCATTTACAAACTGACTTGTACAGTACAGATCTTGATCTAGATCTGGAAAATTAAATGACGTTTTAATGCATCTTAGTGACAGAAAGCTGTCTCAATTTAGCGGTAAGCAGTGAAAAATCCGCAAAAGGCGGACATTCTGAAAGTCCGAAATGACGTCATAGTGACAAAACTTTACGCGGGTAATTTTCTGCTTATTTCAAACAAACTGATCTTTAAAACGGTCAGATCTGCACCACATACTTTACAAATATTTTGCACGTAAGCAATCAGCCCCCAAGTCTTCCACTGGTCACGTGATGAATTCGAGACCGGAAGGCCTACTGTGTACGGGCTTGGGCGTGCCACAGCTTGGGGTGTAACAGCAGTAAGTTTACAGAAACGATAATTAATTCATTATCGCAGAAATTCACCGGCGTCAAACCTATTATTGGCTGCTGCCACAGTCACTTGGAATGTTGTTTGCGGTAGACAGCACCCAAATGAGCAAGCCAACGCTTCAAACCATGAACGAAGATTGTGTAATTTGATTTATTATCATGCCAAACAACTGTCCTAAAAATTACAAAATAAATTACAAATTCAGACCGCGGAAACTTGCACCTAACGAAAAAATGTGTGTACGGGAGGGAATCAATGAAAAGTATGAGAATGAGAAGAAATAATGTAAACTAGGCCTTTTTGCACTTTAAAGGGTAACATTTTATGTTTTAGTGTGATTTTTCAGCTCAGCAAAATAAGCAAAATAGCACTGTTTTCCGCAAAAACTCGATATGTCCCAAAATCCCTATAACGTTGCTCGGTCTATGTTACCCCGCCAGATTCCTGGGGTTGCGTCAACTCAGATACCTTGAAAAGCGTTTTGATCATAATTATATAACCCCTGTCATTACAGTCAGGTCACTGAACTACAAGCGTTGCGCTTTTAAATGTTTTTATTTACACAGGCACAGGAAATGTTAACCATTTCCACAACACAGCTTCAATTAAACACGTGTACGTATTTATCATAGAACACTCATTTTAAAATATTAGCGATTAGTACACTAAAAGGAACGCGTTGCAACAATAATTCAGCTTTTTCAACACTGTGACAGGATGGCTCCTTGGAACTTTCAAACTAAAATAATGACGTCATTTTTCTTGTCAAGCGATGTAAATGTTAACGTTTGTTACCATCATAATGTATAATGACGTGCACTCTTTTTATCTCCAAGATCTTGTGGATAAAATGGCGGTTGCTAGATCTAAAATCTCTCACATTGCAGTAGAGGTGAGGGGCTTGTACAGTGACTACAGCCCTCTACCATCTAGTCTGGCAGCACCCTGATAAGACCCCCAGAGTGGGTCTCACTTGAGTTTGCCTCTCCGATACCTGCAAAAATCAAATCCGATTAATGCCACTCTGGCACCATTGAGGAATTTGGAATATTCAAGATGGCGGCCAAAATTTCAAGCACGGAATGAAAGGAGCTGAGCGTTGTGTTAAAAACAACAAAAGATTATGCTATTTGTGCTTCAGGAACTTAGCAGAAATAAACTTTATGGCTATATCTTTTTAAACGTACCAATTTGAATTACCTTTCTCCAAGGTCAAGGTCACAGAGGACCAAAAACTAGGTCAAGATTGCCCTATTTTGACAGAGGGCCACAATATGTTTGTTTTTTTCAAAAACAAATTTCAGTTTCAAATACAAACTCGGACAGAGATACCTGATGATAAGACCTTTCGATGTTAATTTGGGAGACTCCACCAAAAAGTCAAAGGTTACAAGGGTCAGCAGATGTGTGAAAAATGCCTATCATTTACCGAATTTGTTCTCTTAATGAAGACTTCTGGAAACTTTTAAATCAATCTGTGCATACAGGTAGCTGATGATAAAAACGTTCCGTGTATACTAATTTACGTGACATAACATAATGTCAAAGGTCGATGGAATCCAACAAATCTATGGCAGAGGCCAAGGGTCACAAGAAGCCAGCAAATTGTGACAAAATTCTATTAATAATAACATTTTTTTATGAACACCCGCAAACTCGTCCATCAAACTGTGCATAAAGGTAGTTGACAATAAGACCGTTCCATCACTATGGTCAACTTTAAAATTACGTGAATACACCCAAAGACCCACTCGTGAGAGTGACCTGTCCATAGGTCAAGGTCACAGAAGGGCAGATAAATCATTCGGAATGGCCGTGCATGTGAACCGTGAGAGCATTTCCGCTCTTGAAGCCGACAATATGGCGTGCATGAGTGTAAAAAAAATTATGTTTTTGTGACTGCCATCTCATCAACCAGAACGGAATTACATATAAATATGCATCATTAGATATTACCTTGATGACGGATATAGCTTCTTCTGCTGCTGGTAATCATACAATTTGCAGTGAGCTGATGACACCTGCCTCCGGAGTTGTTGTGGGGTCAATCATATCAGACTGTGCCCCGCCACTGACTTTCATCAGAACTAGATTAAATCCAGCGGGAAACAGTTTGTTTCAACTTGGTGCCTGTGGCCTGAAGATTCACGGCTCAAGAATTGAAGGCCAGAGCATTGGCACTCGTCCCAGCCTGTGAACTGATCATGCCTAGCACAACATTTGCTGGATGGTCAGCTGAGTTCATTGGATCAATGTACTTTTTTCTCTCTCTTTCTCCCTGTTTGGACTAAAACAGATGATTACCACTGCAACCAGAGTGTGATGAAGCTCTATGCTCGTGCATAGTGCTCATACATTAGGATTAGTACGGTACGGGTTTTGTTAACGGTTTGTTTGTGCCGATAGTCCGGGTGGCATTAGGCTCCACGGGAAATCTGTAAGGCATGGTTAGCACGGAGTTTTGGTGAGTTCTGTTTAGTGAGTTCTAGGCAAAAGTTAGTCTGTCAGAGGTTTAGAAACGGTAGTGCGGGGCTTGACTGTCATTCTGGACAAACGTTATGCTAGATACCTTAGCCCGCATTCCAAGACTCTGAAGCCTAGATTTCAGGTATGTTTCTATATATGTAGTATTGATAGTTGCTTAGTTAAAGACAGTATGCGTTGCTAAGAGTAATTTGCTTGTATAGTGTTGACCGGTTTTGGTTCAGTTATGTTGGTTTAGAATTCAGTGAAGTAACCGGTGTTTTTGTATACAGTTGTTTACCGCGATAGATAACTAAAGGAATGTGAGGTATGTATGTCTAAGCCGCTATGAAGATAGTACGTCGGTGGTTAAGCATAGTCTTTTCCAGTGTATAGAGTAGTGTATAGCAAGAGTGTTAGGCTGTAGTCTGTTTCAAGATAGTGACAGAGATATGGGGGTGTTACGGAAGTAGACAGTTTATGAAGCACGTGTGTGTGTGTGAATAAACGTGTGAGTTATTTGTATCAGCCAGGTTACGTGACGTTTTTCATTTATCCAATATGTGGTGTGTTTAGCAAGTGTTACGTTGGGACTTTTGTTGTCTATTCAGAGTTCTTGTAAAGAGTGGAACGACGGACGCCGAGACGTCGAGTCACAGGTGGGACCTAACGTGAGGTCATCCCTCCAGCTCTTCACTGAGAGTGAGTCTGACCGGGACCAAGACGCCCGAGTCAAAGCGAGAACTGCGCTACCGTACGAGAACGAGGACGTCCGTGCCAAAGAGACAGGACGGCAAGAAGAAGCGTACGACGAAGGACTTTCACCCCTAGACGTGAGAAGGACCAACGTAACCAGGCAATAACATCAAACAGGTTGGAGACAGTGTGAAACTAAAACCTAGCCTGGCAAAGATATTGTGATGTGTATGTGATGTATATAGCTTGAGAGTGTGAGCGTTTTTTTGGTATATTTATATTGTATAAAGTCACTTTAGAAAGGGAACCCGTGTGTTTGTTTTACCGCATGAATGCGCCCGTCTGAGTCAGTGGCGGTGTATGCGTCTGTTGCGTGAGAGTCTGTACGTGCGACTGTGGGCAAGTCTGCGTGCGTTACACAGAGTAACCAACTCTTCGTGTACTTTGATTGACCACATCTATACTAACAACCCTCAAGTTATCATTGAAACTGATGTCCCCTCACTAGCTGTCAGTGACCACTTTCCCATAACCTGCACATGGTCATGTTACGTTCCTAAACAGAGCCGAACCCAACATTTATACATTACTTATAGATGTTTTAGAAAACTAGATAGAGATAGTTTCCTTCATGACCTCAGTTTTTTGCCGTTCCATGAAGTTTACAATCACAATGACCCTGATGCAGCGCTCTCACTGTGGCTTGAGCTGTTCCTCGGAGTTCTAAATAAGCATGTCCCTTTAAAAAGGAAACGAGTCCGGTGCCGTGAGCCCCCCACCTGGATTACGGAGGAGATTAAACAAACCATGGAAGCCAGAAATCGAGCCAAGCGGGACAAAGATTTTATTGAGTTTAAAAGGTTACGTAACAGAGTCAAATACCTTATCCGGGAGGCACAAAAATCACTGGTAGAGAAAACCATACGCGGCGGGAATCCGTCTTCAATATGGAAAATTTTAAACTTACTAACTAACAATAGTAAAAATCGTTCTGCAAATACGACTGCCAACCTTACAGCCGATGCATTTAACGACCACTTCATTTTAGCCCCGAAATCTTTACTACATGCTGAAGGTTCGGATCAGGTGGAACATGTCGCATCGCAGAAGCTTACTGACTTTTGTAAGCAAAGACTGTCCGCGGGCGATGCTTTTAATATCCCTTGCATCGCTGTACATGAAGTGGGCAGACTTATCTCTAGTCTCAAGAACAAAATGTCAGCTGGCATTGATGGTATCAATGGTTTTATCCTCGAACTTTCTCTTCCATACATTGTGGAAAGCTTAACCTATATTACAACCTATGTATTCAAAATAATATTTTTCCGGCGGCTTTCAAAAAATCTAAAGTGGTACCTATACCTAAAACAAAAGACGCATCTGATCCAAATAATTTTCGGCCTATATCCATATTATCTATTCTATCGAAGCCTATTGAGAAGCATGTACACAAACATCTTCTCGAATTCCTGGAAGAAAAGTCTCTCCTGAATAAATATCAATCTGGTTTTCGCCCTAAACATTCGTGTCACACTGCCTTGGTTCATATGATTGACACTTGGCTGCTCAACATCAACAGAAACAAAATGTCTGGTGCTGTCTTTCTAGACCTAAAAAAAGCGCTCGACCTTATAAACCACGAAATTTTATTAGAGAAACTAGACTGCTACTTTAACAATAACAGCCCAGGGACACTCTCATTCTTTCGTTCATATATCACAGGGAGAATTCAAACTGTGTACATCAATGCTACCTTCTCTTCTGAAAAGCGTGTTGAGTATGGCGTGCCCCAGGGATCCATACTAGGACCGTTACTTTAATGTTTTTTTATAAATGGTCTTCCACTTCATATTTCCAATCCAAATACCGATTGTGACATGTTTGCCGATGATTCAACTCTTCACGCTGGAGGGAAAACTGTACCTGAAATATAAAGCAATCTTCAGCTTAGTCTGCAGGAGGTCTCACTGTGGTGCAAAAATAATCAAATGCTTGTAAATCCATCCAAAACTAAAAAGCATGCTAATCACAACACGCCAAAAGCATCAGCTCCGCCCACATTCACTTAACCTCTCTTTTGATTCAGTTCCCATTGAGCAAGTCAAGGAATATCGCCTCCTCGGGGTAATTTTTGATGACCAACTGTGCTGGTTGCCCCATCTAACACAACTAGGGAAAACATTATCAAAGAAGCTATTTTTACTGTCAAGATTAAAATCTATCATTGATACTAAGACACGAAAGCTATTTTTCAACTCCTACATTAAACCTCACATTGACTACGCATCTACTATTTGGGACGGCTGTAGTAAGGCTAACCTTAAGCGGATTAATTCTCTATACAATTGCGCAGTTAAACTGATCCTCCCAATCCCCTCTCTAACTTTGGAGGAAAAGCTTCAGGCAACAGGGCTCCTTCCTTTACATCAACACCTTACGTTTAATAAGTGCGTACTTATGCACAAAGCACTGAACGGGAAAGCCCCCCTCTACCTGGCTAAGCTTTTCACTGAGAGCGAAAGGGTTTACAGCACTTTGAGGAACAGTCTCGTCATTGAACGGCCCCGAATCGACTTGTTTAAATCCAGCCTTTCTTACGCGGGTGCCTATTTATGGAACTCATTTCCTCCACATATACAGCAAACGAGACATCTTCCATTGTTTAGGACGAAAGCTTTTAAATACATCTCTGAGCAAACTTGAAAGAAACGTAGATAATATGTCCAAAAGTCATGTCAATGATTTCCTGTGGTCCTCCGTTTTGCACTTGTTAGCTTTTACATAATATCTCTCTTTACCGTGGTGTTTTGCCTGCTCACTAAATTCCTACACATGAGTAGCTGTATCATAAGTGTGAGGTCGCTTTCTATAAACACACTTTACATCGCACCCCCCCCCCCCACCCCCCCCCACCCCCAAAGACCCTGGCATTTTGCTCTGTGTGTGTGTAATCTTCAGCAACTTTGGACCTTGTATCGGAATGTAACACAAGTGACCTGTGGGTGTAGCCGCTTGTTTTGTGCTGTTAACATATTGTTTAAATGTTGCTTTTAATGTTGTAGTTTAGCAAGGACAAACATGAAAAGAGGCCTGTGCGCCTATTGTTTCCATCCTTGAGAAATAAAGTATCATTCATTCATTCATTCACCCCCCACCCCCACCCCCCACCCCCACCCCTCCCTCCCCGCCCCATCCCCTTCTCTCTTAAGATGTAACTCTGTCAGTAGGGCAGCATTGCTTTGACTTACCACAGATGCAATGGTTCGTCACCTTCCCTTTCCGCTCTGTGGAACATCGTATGATCACAACTGGTTTGATTGGTTTTATCCAACCAATCTTGTAGTTGTGCTTTTGGTGACGAAACGGTTCGTGTGGGTCTTGATATCCAATGGTCTTCAGCTCCAAGTCTGGTGTAAGAGATAGGCTCTTCCGTGATGAGCCTAAGAATTCTGCCCTTCTGCAGGATTTTTACCACGAAACGACGTAAGACGACTCCGAAAATAGTATTGCATATGAGGAGACCAACGCATCCGATAAAATTCACCATCACGTGCATCATTTATTTCAGAAAGTAAATAGACATTTCTGGACGCATCCGGACGACATTTGTTCGGCCGCTTGTCTGCTGAGAAGACTGTGAAACTATGACCAAACTGTCTCTGAAATATTTGTACCTCGAACCTTGCTATCCATGTGGTGGAAAGATCTTAAGGAGCCATGTCAAATAAAAGTCTGTACATGGTCTTGTTCGCAACTTTCACAATCTGCCATTTGCTGACGTCAATGTATTGTGTTCAAACCTTCAAACTCAAGGGCAGACGCGTTTTCAACTATTTTCTTCATAATCTCAAAATCCAGTCAGTTTTCCCTACGAGCTGAGATGTTTTGCGCACCAACCCCTTTAGCGGTACAACGCTTTGAACTCTGTTGCCCCTTTCTGGCATTTCATTTTGTATTTAAACATCGAGTTGCTGATACTAGCATGTATCACCGAAACAACGGCATTATGACACAGATAGATGACCATACTTTTCACCAGCTCAGCGGTAACAACGGTGATGAGGGGGTATCCCTTAAATCGTGATGCCTGATAATTAGCGGTTTGTTTGTTTGTTTTGTTTTTTTCCTGTTTTCAATTTTCTATTTTCGTGATCCGTGAAGAACGGTTCCTCGTTATCTGCGAAAAGGGCCTGGTTATTTCGTGAAACGTCTCTTTGGCACTACCTTATTGCTATCCGGAAATGATCAGTTTTTTCGGCCGGAGAAAAGAGACTTCATCGTCTATTTCCTACGTAAAAGGTGAACGACATTTTTGGGATACGTGATTCGTGAATCGCAAAATAAATCTTAAGTCGTGAACCCGTGATATCCCCCCCCCCCCCCACACACACACACACACACACACACACACATCGCCCCCCTCACCCGCTCAGTCATAGTCAATGCTCATATTCGGAGTAGTTTTCGATCACGTATACATGAACAGTGGAGCCTATGCCGCACATTGAAACTATACACGCAAAAAACGGCATAAACGAGATCTTCTACGATTGGTAATAGGCCAAAACTCTAATCCAAAAAAAGGAAATGTCGATGGTTGTAACGCACGCAGACTTGCCCGCAGTCGCACGTACAGTTTCTCGCACAACAGACGCATACACCGCCACTTACTCAGACGGGCGCACTCACGCGGTAAACTCAATACACGGGCTTCCTTTCTAACAAAGACGTTTATAACCAAATAATAAAAGAACGCTCAAAATATTATCACAACTATGTACACTTCACCTTCTCCACTACAAGCACCTCAACACCACATACACACACACCATGTAAATGCCAGGCTAGGTAGCTGTCTCTCACAATCCAACCTGTTTTGGTGTTCTCGCCTGGTTAAGTTCGGTCCTTTTCCCGTCTAGGCGTGCAAGTCCTTTGTCGTACGCTCCTGAGTCGTCCCGTCTCTCGTACCGTGGACGTCCTCGTAGCTCGCTCTGTAGTGCAGTCCTTACTGTGACCCGGGTGTCTCGGCACCGGTCGCTCACTTCATGAGTGAAGAGATGAAGAGATGACCTCGTAATAGGTCCCTGGTGACTGACGTCTCCGCGTCCGTCGCTCCAATCTCCGAAGAGCACTCTGAATAAATAATAATGTCCCAGATCATAACACTTGCTAAACACACACATATTGGATAATATGAGATACATTACGTAACCTGGCTGATACAAATAACACACACGTTCATTCACACACACACGTGCTTCATAACCCGACTACTTTCGTAACACCCCATAACTGTCACTACATTAAAACAGACTATAACGAGACACTCTCGCCATACATTATCCTATACACTGGAAGAGACTATACTTAACCACGTGTGATGGGGTGAGGTAGAGTCAGAAATTAGTATTGGATGGTGGTGGTTGGACTTAGTGACTCAGAGACGTGGTCATGTTGAGATAAACTTTTATTTCTACCAAAGACCAGAAACAGAAAGCAGAAAGCAGTACCTGTAGAATAAACAAACAGATAATCAGTAATGGTGCCAAGAATAAAATAAACAAGGCACATAACTAAACTAAGGCATATATCATCATGCAGTGAACTTACAACACTTTGATTTTAAAGACTCTGATAAAATCAAAGTGATGGTCATGTAACATATAGAATGTGTAGTTAAATACATGATAGCAAATAAAATGAAAAATAAGTCACAATACTAACTACAAAGTCATGCAAAGCACAAGTCAAAGAATAAAGCAGAGCACCAATAGGCAAGTGCGCTATGCAGTCAGACCTGGCAAGGTGAGCACGCAAATGACTAACAAACGGATAGTCACTCTGACCGGGGCCTCCCTAACAGGTCAGACCACATCAAGTTAAATGCAAAGTACTAAAAATAACATAGCAAAAGTAAAATTAAATCAGATGCTGTGCCAGTGGTACAATAACTATGTGACTAAGCACTAATGAATAGTATATAGAAAATAACTAGTATCAAGGGGAAAGTAATGTGTGAACATGACACAAAAAGGAACTCACAAGACAACCGACTTACCATCAAATGAATAAGGACGTACACACAACCTCATCATTCACTCAGTCTTTATTGCATTCGCACGCAGACACGAGCGCAAACATTGAACATCAACGAAGAATGCAAACATCTACACAAACGATTGA
Source organism: Semisulcospira habei (assembly GCA_036245525.1). Lineage (NCBI taxonomy): Eukaryota > Metazoa > Mollusca > Gastropoda > Semisulcospiridae > Semisulcospira > Semisulcospira habei. The sequence goes on from BTPG01000001.1 coordinate 99,261,933, forward strand.
TTGATTGATTGATTGTACATTGCTTAACGTCCCGACAGCAACAAGGCTTTCTCAGGACGTGCCTGCACTGCTTGTGAAAAAAAAAAAAATAAACAGAAAATTGAATGTATGTCGCCAGCCGGTCAAATACGTTACATAAACCTACAACATGGGGCCTAAATAAAGCTAAGACCATTTAGCAGCACACATCCAATATCAAGAGCTACAGGCAGTGCAGACAGTAGGGAGAGTTTGAAAAAGGCAAATACAGGTGAATGGACAAAGGGTAGACAGAAACACATGCCCCAGAATAGAGAGAAAAACCCACCCTGTGGGGCTGACCAGGGTGACCCTGGGAACTAAAAAATACCTAACCCCACCCAAGTCCCCCAAGGCAGACCCGGGTGGGGTATCTACACAAACGACAATCATTCATGACAAAGAGGAAAGACAGGCAGAAAATGTGTGTACTTGAAGGGAAATTATGTGCATGTAACATAAAATAGCCTAGAATAAAGTATATCTACTAAAATGCAATCTAATGAATGTCACCATGCACTAAATAGAGGCATGGTCCACTTAATATGGCTACAAAGCACCTTTTAAGTTTCATACACATTGTAGTGAACAATGACCCTTGAGGTCGCATAACAGAAATGTCCTGTATTTCTTACAGTCACTCAAAGGCTTCACTTCTTACACATAGTAGAGAACAATGACCCTTAAGGTCGCATAACAAAGATGACCTATATCGCTCCCTGTCACACAGGCTAATAATGCCTCTCAGCGATGTGAACCAAACCTATGTACTATGTCAAGTGAAATACTTAGTCATAAAATAGGAAGCAAATAATGACTAAAAGTCCAAATAAATAATAAAAGACCTATAAACAAATGACTAATGAATGGAATGAGTGACTGAATGAATCAATCAATCAATCCAAGAGAAGGTAAAGTAGACAGTTGACACCCACCCATCCGGCATAATCAATCAATTTATTTGATCCTCTCGGTAATTATACAAACCCCCGCCAACCAATACCTTTATTACCTAGCCATTTTATTTCCATTCCAGAAATAATTCAAATCAGCATTTTTGACGATCAGCTGTCAACCTGATATTATTAAGGCAGATACCCCACCCCACCTAAATAATTAATGGTCATTGACTTCTTTAAACAAAGGATAATTAATCAATCAATGCTGCCACAGTCAGATTATATTTTGAATACGATCGTACACAACACTCTCTTCAAAGAGCTCCGTGTGTGTTTGGTGTCTTCACTTTGCTTTTACACTACACAAAAGGACACACGCCTTGGCTGAGAGGTGTTTATGCGGCTGTTATTAAAAACAAACAAGGCTGCCAAACCCCGCCTATTCAAAGTGTCGATGTAAGATCGTATGCGACACACGCGGCATACATCGTACAGACACACGTAACATGTGCCATACAGACATACGCGGCTTATGCGACACACACACAGCAAGAGAAAACAAAAGCTAATTAAACTACCAACGAGTACAACACAGTCAGTATAAAGTACTGAATACCAAGTCAAGCCGTCACGCGTCACCGGTTTTATAACACACACAGTCCAGTCAGTGTATGTAAGAACAGTCAGCTGGCTAATTTTGGCACAGCATAGACGAAAAGTCTCTCTCGCACCGCGTTCACACAGTAAAGATCATTCTCTATTTTAAAACAGTCACCCTAAGGCCCAATCTGTCTCTGTAAGGCCCATTTTGTCCCCTGAAGGCCGTTTTGGTCCCCATCAAAACAAGGGGGGCAGTTTTGCATTCTAGAATGTTCCAAAGCACGTGTTTGCTGATGTAATCTCCCGCAAATAGAGTAGGTCGTAGTTTGCTGATTCACATCTCCTGTAACCTGTTCCCACGAAAGGGAGCTTAAGTCGCTTTCGGCCGAATGGAGCTACAGGCCGAAAAGAGTGCAGGGGGTCATCTTGGGTTAGTTCGAGTGATCAACTTTAAATGCATGTTTCTCGCTTTAATAACAGATCTACAACAATAGTTTGTGCATCAAATTAATTTGTATTGATAGTAAATTGTAATGGTGTAAATATCCCAAATTCAAAATTTCCGACTTATGGTCTCTTTTGTGAGAACAGGTCACCTATATATATGTATAAAGTCGACTCGCAGTCTAGAATGTTCCAAATGACGTGTTTGCTTATGCAATCGTTTGCAATACCGCAGGTATAAAAGTAAACCCACAGCCAATAATCATTTCTTTTCCGATTATTTCGGTGCCAGTAGGACAGTAAGCAGGGCCAAACGATAACCAGGCATAAATGGCGAGCAACCAAAACGAATCTGTTGAGGAAATGGAGATTAGTGAAAGCTCAAAACGAACGTACACTCAAGCTTTTTTAGACGAGCTGACAAAAGACGAGACTCTTGCTAAAAGTCGCCTACGCATAGACTTAGCAAGAGTGAAAAATAGAAAGAAAACATGTTTTCAAAACATGAAAAAGACAAAAATGAGAATTAAACTTACAGTTGAAAAGCTTCGGGAGCAACAATCATCTTTTGACTCTGCTGTTGCTGACATACAGAGGCTAAAAGGTCTCCTTAAAGAAGACCTAAATGTGGCAGCGTCTTTTCTACACGTCTTTTAGTTTTCAGGCTCACCCTGCGGGGGAAGCCATAAATGCCTTCTAGGTAGGTTACAAAGTAAAGTAGATAATAGCACTGTCAGGGGAGAGAAGTGTGCATGATGGACCAGTGATCATAGATCTACTGTGGCCAAAGCACAAAAAAAAAAAAGATATAGGAAAGAGAGGGGGCGCTAAAAAAGTGACTGAAAGCAATGCATATGGAAGCCCCCCCCCCCCCCTCCGAAGGGGGGCGTATCACATATCCCACTGTTCCAGCCACTCGGTGCATGGAAATTTAAATCTTGGTCCCCCAAGGGGGGTCCAGATATTTAGCCGGTGTGGACAGCTGTTTCCGTCTTGGCGACCTCTTCAGCACACCATCGGCAATACTGGAGGAGGCAGGAATTTCTGCCTACCTGCAAAGACAACCACATTTTACTGTGGTGTCTGCAGGGGCATACATTCCATGCCACCACCTAGAGCTAAATTTCCATGCACCCTAAAAGAGAACCTACCAAAAGGGGGGAAGGGGTTGCAGTTGATATTTTGCCTTCTAGGTATTTTGATGAGACCTAACAGGTCGAAATGGCTCACATGTGAGTACTTTATTTTTCACCATAGTTTGACAACACATGTCTACATCCGCTTTTAAGAAACAGACCACACTGAAGGATATGGAAACAAAGCCACCCCAGGTATTTAGTGACATGCTTCAGTAGGATTTATTATCAGAGATAGGCAAAATGGGACTTCTAAAGAATCTCAATTTTTTTTTTTACTGAATTTATGCCTAAAACATGTTTTTTAATCATCAAAACCATACCTCAACTTAAATCATATTGTATTTTGAGAAAATAATTATTGCTTTATTTTAAAAACAATTTACCCACGTGCTGGGAAAAAAGTAAATTACAAGTACATGATAAGGTAACCTATAAGTTACTTACAACTGGTACATAACTTATAGTTTACCTTATCATGTACTTGCAAGTTAGTTGACATAGTTCTTATAAGTGACTTAAAACCAGCTTTTATAAGAACCTAAACATAAGAACTTACAAGTTGTTGACCCAAGTCAACTACTTACTAGGACAGAATTCCCAAGTTACAAGGACAATATAAAAACTTTTTTTTCTCAATAGTAGTCTGGTGGTGGGGCGGATGGCGTCAAATAGGCAGGCGTGAAAGGCATGACATCTCTTTGCGAAGAGTATGACAAAAATAATGGATTACCAAAACCGATTGTTACTTGCTTATAAGTCCTTGATCTCTTTTCATAGTTTCTTCCACCCCGATCTTTTTCCCTTCCTCTAAAAAAAGATTTCTTTAGTTCTTCAACATTTGCGGATAGACTCCGCATCTTATTCTATATTTCAGATTTCTGTTGTTTGTAATTGGCCAAATCATCCTGCACTCTCTTAAATTCATGATCATCAATTTTATTATCATCTAAAGCCTTACTGATAATACGTTTCATACTGCTCAGCTTAGCTCCAGCGAGCGTACTCAAGGCTTCGTGCTTTTGCAACTTTGTATGAAATCTTTTGTTAAGGGCTTCCATACCAAAGCATGCCAGACCTGCGGCAGCACCAACACCTTCAATAGAAATTCCTATGACACTTCCAACTCCAGTGGCAAACAGAGCTAAACCAGTGACAGATAATCCAGCTGAAACCACACCCACAGCCATTGATGTGTTGTGTACAGAATTGAAAACTGTTTTATATCGTCTCTTACACCTGGAGTATTTTGCCTGTTCTCCTTCCAAATACTTCAACGCTTCTGTTATATTCATTAATCGGAATGAGTCTGCCTGTAATCTTTCATCACGCACATTAGGCTCAAGCTGTTCAGGTGGTATTTGTGGATACAGTGGTGGCATTTTTTATGGCAAATATTTTTTATATTTAATCTTCTAATTCATTTTGCAACTCTTCAAAGGTATACAATTTGCTAGCGTAATAAAACGAAACAAGATCTATGTGTTCCAGGTTTATGAAACTTAGAAGAACAAAAATTGTTTTATTGATTACAACTTTAACAGCGGGGATACTACTTGAAACTTCAAAATCTGTGTTAATTTTTCTAATAGCAATAACAACCTTTGTTGTCTCTGCTACTGAGCTATCCCACGTAAGTTTGATTCCCTGTGCAATATCTGCTTCTTTCGCAGAATCCACAGACCTCATTAGAATTTCAAAAACTATTGTCGCTTCTCTATCTATGTTAAAGTTTGATGGTACAAACACAATAGTAGTATCTGATCTACCATTTCTATTTGTAAGAAGATATCTTCGTTTTCCATACTCTTGAAGTTTTAGTTTTCCTCTGCTATTGGTTTCCGCGAAATAGCTTGGCACAAGACTTACAAGCATTGGCTCAGAGTTTAAAACTTTTCTAAATACTAGGGCTCCTTCATCAGTAAAATAAACATAACGAGGGTTCCGGGCGTAAGAGCCGTATCCCGTTTTCCCACAATTTTACAGGAGAGCAGTTTGAAAGTTTTGAAAAATTATTTCTATTTAGTGCTTGAGTTCCTGGTATCAAAACACGTATCAGTTGAAAGCTTGTTTTCTCCTCTGTACTTTCAAATTAACATTTTGAAAGAGTCGTTTTTATTTAGCGTACATTTGGCAAATAAACAATGTTGACATTATATACGGTCCTTATGCACGCTCAGAGTAAAAGGTTTGCAGCCACCTGTGCCTGCGTAAAGACAGGGCTGCTAAATGACAGTGTCAGGCACGCCCAAAAATGTCCAGTATATACGTAAACATTCCCGCCTAAGGACCGCAGCTAGGTTTCCTCCTAGGCTGCGTTTCTGAAATGGGTCATGTTGATATTGCCTGACAGCCGCAGAAAGAGTTACTGCTGTCAAGGGGTGAGGAAAAACGGACTCCTCTACGGACGGAAAAGCTCTAAATAGTTATAAGGCCTTTACGCCCGGCAACTGCACGGTGAAATTGCCATTACCGGACACGGAAAAGAACCGTATAATCAAACAAGACTCTTTAGCAGGAGATAAAAACAAGCACAGAACTGCTGCATGAGTGTAAGAAGATCGTAAAACATGTACGGAGAATAGCGGTCCACAACTTAAAACTGTTCAATCTAGCAGGATCTATGTAATACGAGTCCAAGGAGACTGACCAGTGACAGATTACATTTTCACATGTTTTTAACTGATCAGTCCACTTAAGCTGTGCACTCTATACGGAGAAAACCAACCAAATATGAAATCAGCGATACTGACAACAATAATGGCATTATCAAAATACAGGAACATCTCGTTACACGTGAAGAGAAAGTAACTATGCAGAAATGAAAGAGAACTCACCCATTGATGTCGTTGTGGCATGTTTGATAAGTGAGTCATATTTTCAGTTCAAAAAGCATACGTAGCACAGGCTTTGATTTTAGTCTTCTCAGCATGTCAACATTTGAAGAAGAAGGAAAAAGAAAAGAAATTCCAACATCCAAGGATTGAGTTTTCTAACACAAAATCACATATTATTGAAATTTGAAGTCCGCTTATTATGTCCATATTACAATATTTACAGTTTCTCACTGTCAAACTTGTGTCAGAGCTCAGAGTTTTATTCTGGCCAAGTGAACCATTGCCAGACATGACTCCGAGATGATCTGTTCTAATGACCTGTTCTAATCCATATCAGAGCAGTCATCCTCCATCATGTCAGGCTCGGGCAGTTTGTCCTTCGTAGCTGGAGATGTCGAGAGGCTTTCATAGAATGGGTGATGTTCAGCTGGAATGATTCCAGAGCGGCAAAGAGACAGCAGATCTTGTTTCTTGGCGAAGGACACAGGGAGCTTTGAGGCGTAGCACCTAGGTATTTGTGCAGGTAGAGGTTGTGCGCGACGCTTGCTGGACCCTATCATCTTCAGCACTTGGAACTCTTGATCATCGAAGGAGTACTTAAAAAACATCATCTCTTCTTGACCTTTTAGGAACTGCATCACTTTGATGCTGAGCCAGTTGACCTTGTTTCCCTTCAAGTCTGTCTTTGTATTTCTGATGACTGTGGATGCTACATGTTTGAAATCAAGAAAGTCACCATGCTTGAGCGGGATGACGACATAGGGCTGTCCTCGTCGTGCCATTCTCAGAATGATGTCCCAGCCACTCGGCGTGTAGATTGGAGAGTGTTTTTTGGCGAAAGTTATGGCTGCATGCATGCTGTCACATTCCATGTGGGTGTGTCCTGTTTCTAAATATTTATGGCTGATAACCTTGATGTTGCTAATGTTATTGACAGCATGAATTAGTGCTGCTGATAGGTTTTGGTTGTGGTTCTGTCCTGAACAGCAGTCAGAAAAAATGATAACTTCCTCAATATGATGGGGCAAGGATGACAGGTAAATGTACAGGCAGGTGGCAATTTCGCACGAACCGCGCTTTCCTTCGCTTTCATCCCACGTGAAACAGGTCCCCTTTCTGTCACTGAGAGAATAAACAGTGAAGTTATACACACACAGCTTGCGCTTATAATAAAGCTGACTGACAAGTCCACACGGCGCTTGCAGCACAGCCTGCAGATCGACTGTGATGACATGCCTCTTTGGATCTATGCCTGCCTCTCTTTTGTCGCACCCCACCCGGGTCTGCCCTGGGGGACTTGGGTGGGGTTAGGTATTTTTTAGTTCCCAGGTGTAACGAACGCCTTTGGGGCAGTTTTCGGTCGGACGATGGTGTGACGTCATTAGCAGTTGGACCGAATGTACACATGCGAATAATGTAGAGATAAGCATTGTTCACGAGCGGTAATGTACAGATAAGCCATGTTCACGTGCGGTAATGTAGGTGAGCGATGTTCACGTGTCACGTGTGGGAGTGACAGTGTGGGTTTGGGAATAATTACCAGTTAGAGATGCTATACCAGTCGAGCCGAGCGGTCGTTTTCGCTAGGGCTCCGAGGAAGAATTCTGTCTAGAGAATTCGATAGCTGTATATTGAATACAGGTATTTATTCTTTTATTACCGGTATTTATAATCTGTAACGCTATTCAGATGAAAAAGAAAGTATTGTTTTATGAATTATTATTAGAGTGCAGAAGAGCCATGTTTGAAGGAAATGCGATGGCTCGTGTCAATACTTGTTTAGTCATGTAATTATGTGATATAGTTTATAACCAGGATGTCATGTTGTATTCATTCATATGTGAAGATGTGGAACTGAAATAGGAATAGAATTCAGTATATATTTAGTGATCTAATGATGAAATGTGCAGTAATATGTTACGAATTGAAGGTGAGCTGTGATTGTAATATTTGGCTCATAATCCATTGGGTGTAGGTACGTAAAATGTGTGCACTGTTAAAGTGGCTATAGGAATTGTGTGCACTGTGTTAAAGTGGCTATAGGAATTGTCATAAGAATTATGACAATAGTGATTGTAGTATGGTGGCATAAAGAAGACATTTTTCAGAGGAAATGATCTAGAGCGCTCTGAAGTATAATAATGTGTCGAAGACACATTCAGACTTTTAGGTATAAGAGCGAACATTTATGAGTGTATAAATGTTGTGTACAGCGGGACCGGTACGGAGCGGAAACCCCTGGTGTATGGCCGATGAAGCTGTCCTGAGCATCACGTACGTGACCGGAATGCGGACATCATCGAGCCTTCATCTCTCCTTCGTCCTACCATCACTGGTGCTACGAGCAGCAACGGTAGCGAAGTAAGCCACAGATTCGCGCTACAGGACCACATGCAGTGTTCCGGCAGTGTAGCTATTGTCGCCTAGAGCCGTTAATTTCACGCCTAGGACTGTTCTAAATCTGTGAGTAATCATTGAATAATAATATTCAGTTTGGAAATCTCCGTCAAGTCGTCAATGTGATATTGACTGTGTCGACACTAGTATAAAGAGGAGTCGAGTGACGTCTCTCGAGAGAGACAACGACCTCTACGGTAGCGAGTGAATGTGTGAGCGCTGAAGTTGTGAATAACCTGTATGCCACTTGTTACTTGTTAGTTATTTGTGCACATTGGTTTATATGATGTGGATTGTTATTTTGTGTAGATTGGTTGATATGATGTGAATTGTGTGGTTTAATGTATGTTATGAGTGCTTGTTAATAGTTAAAGAGGGCAAAGAGATATAACTGTGTGGCCTTTGTCCTTCGTTTGTAAGCGCGTGTGTGGTGGATGAAAGAGTATAGTGAACAGAGATAGTGCACCCACCTTTATACTGATTATCAGAACAAACCCACGCACACACTCATTCCATTAGAAGAAACGTCTATATATGTAATAATTTAATTTAGTAGCGAAAACACCGTCGTTACATTTGGTGACCCTGACTTTCTCTGTGTTAGCTTTAGGTCATACATATTCATATTTAGTGAGGGCACCACTAGTTATTATAGATATATATAGGTAGGCTAGTGGGCTGCTTCTTTTGACATTTTGTTATATTGTGTATGACTGGGATGTGTTTTGTGTGATAGTTGCCGTCTCCAGTTTAACGGCTGTGTCTGTGTACAGTTTCTGGGCACTAAGGATTTAGCTCTTTTTCTGTCTTGGGGGTTCCTATTCTCTTCTTCGGCTCTATTCTTCTGTTAGGGAATTGTATTTGTTTTACTAGTTCTTTACTGTTGTAGGGTCCTATCCTTTTATGCGTGTGTTTGGGTGTATGTTCTCTTTGCCCTTATTTTAAGTAGGTTATAGTGTTGGGATTTCAGTTTCATTTGATTTAATTTATTTTGTTTATTGTTTGATTTGTATTGATTTTGATCTAGTTTTTTTTTAAATTTATGTATGTGGTTATAATTGGTTGGTTCTTGTTCTTTTGAGTTGGTTTAGTTAATAGATTGTTTCCTTGGTTCATTTGTTTGAGACTTTGATAATTTGATTGGGTTTGTTTCCCTTTCGCCGTACATTTGGTATTTAGTATTAGCGATTGTAGTGTTTGAGGTGTTTGACGTAAATTTTATTGTATTTTTCTTTGAACATAATTGGATTTAAACTTCTCACTTAGTAACTTCATTTTTCACTGTACATTTCTTGTGCTTCTATCAACTAAAGTTGACGTTCTTCAGCATATTTTGAGTTAGTGTGTTCTATTTGGTATAAACTTGGTCACTGCCTTATTTATAGACATATTGAGTTAATACAATACATACTTTGCTTTGTATACTTGTAAGACTTTACTGTTTTCATTGTAATTCAGACTGTGCATTGTCCTGTCAATTTACTTTTGGAGAAACTTAATTGTTTCATAAGGTTTATAGAACAATTTATTGTGATTAATTGCATTTTGCCATTTCGTTGTCATTTTAGTACTTATTGATTTCCTGTTTAGACATTTTGATATTTTCTAGTAAGTTTTATTTTTTTGTTTGTTGATCTACATTGCACTTAGCCATGTCTGACGATTATGATAAGTTGTTCCAATCTTTTATTGCGCAAGCTACAACTTTGGGTCTCCCTGATAAGGATCGTGCAAAATATGTACAGGATTGTTTTGATCGTCTTGAGAGACAAAGATTGAGGGATGAGAAAAAATTAGAAGAAGAAACAAGACAGAAAAATAAACAAGCAGAAGTTGAGCTAGCTAAACAACAAGCAGAAGTTGAGCTAGCGAATAAACAAGCCGATGTTCAGTTGGCATTAGAGCTGGAAAGAGAGAAAACAAAACAAATGGAACTTGAGTTACATTCTGCACGTAGACTTGGGGAACAAGAGGCTGGTCATGGAAACAGAGGTAGAGATAGTAATTCTTTTGGCGCTAGACCTGTTTACCCCAAGTTGCCTATTTTCAAAGAAAGACAAGATGATATTGATTCATACCTTTTTCGTTTTGAGACTCATGCTACAGCCCTTGGCTGGGATCAAAGCAAATGGGTTACCTTTCTTTCCGCTTTGTTAGAAGGTAACGCATTGAACTTGTACCACAGTCTTGCTGCTCATGGTCCTGTAGATTATCAGACATTGAAGGACAATTTGCTTAAGAAGTTCCAATGTACTGCAGAAGGTTTTCGCAAGAAGTTCCGTGAAATCCGACCAGACTCGAACGAACCTTTCCAAACTTTTGGTATTGAGCTAAACAGATTGTTTGATCGATGGATAGCTTTGTCCGGTGTTACTAGAAACATGCAAGGAATTATGGATCTTGTGTTAGGTGAGCAGTTTCTCGATTGTGTGTCACATGATCTTGCTACTTTCATTCGCGAGCGTGGACTTGTCACATTAGATGATATGGTTAAAACCGCTGAAAGTTATCGTCTTGCTCGTCCCGGAAAGAACTTGGCACGCCGATCGGCTAATACGGTTTTCGGCTCAGTAGGATCAGTTGATTTGGCTGAAGAGTCACAAGCTGTTCCTGGCTCTGCGGATTCGCGCGGTAGTTACTCCAACTATCGGGGTCGCGGCTATTGGAGAAATCGTGGTGGTTTTCAAAAGACAGACCACACGCCCTCCGTTTCGAACCAAAAGGTCGAAGATCGTTTTGATCAAACTCGGAGATATTTGAAACGTGGACGTGGAGGTGGTTCGTTTTACACCAATTTTGATAATTGCCCTCTTTGTGATGGTAAAGGTCATGGTCCCAGGCAGTGTCCTCTTCGCAACAGTCCTAACCCTTGCTCTGTTTGCAACATTGGTGGTCATACTCGAAAAACTTGTCCCTTTGTTGTGCAAAAAACTACAGCTTCAGATGATAAGACTAATAACTCAAGCTCAGGTTGTGCAGTTGTCCCTGTAGACTCGGAAGTTGTTTGCTCTATTTTTGATCAGTCAGCTGGTCACTTGCATTTAGAAGTTGGTTCTGTCAATTCTACTGCTTGCTCAGTTCTGCGAGACACAGGTGCTACCATTTGTGGTGTTCGAAAACGTTTGGTTTCTGATGAACAGTATGTACCAGGTACTGTCCGTTGTAAAACTTTTGGTGGAGAGATCAACATTTACCAGCAGGCTAAAGTTGTTGTTTCTTGTCCATATTTTGCTGGAGAGTTGGTTTGTTGTGTTCTTGAGGATCCAGTTGCTGACTTGATTGTGGGTAATATTCCAGGTTTGATTGTCCAGCAGGCCCAAGATACCAAAGTTGCTGCTGCTGCTGATGTGATCCCTGTTGCTGCTGTCACTACTCGTGCTCAGGCTAGAAGACAAGGTCTCCCACACAAACCTCTTGTCACTGTGTGCGATGATTTGAAGGTCACTCGTGCTGAACTCATTCAGTTGCAGAAAGGTGATGCTACTCTGCACGGTTGTTTCCATTTAGCTGCCTCAGGTGATGAAAAGGTTGTTGGTTCTGCTACTTATTCTTTCTATTTTCAAGATGGTATGTTGTACAGGAGGTATCAGAAATCCAGAGATATTTTGCATCAGGTAGTTGTTCCAGAGAAACTTCGTACTTCAGTCATGATTGCTGCGCATGATCAACTTTTGGCTGGTCATTGTGGAGTTCGTAGAACCCTGACTCAGATTTTGTCCCAGTTCTTTTGGCCTGGTGTTTCTGCTGATGTGAGTACTTATGTTCACACTTGTGACATTTGTCAGAAGACAATTTCAAAAGGCAATGTTCTCCCTGTTCCTTTGGCGACTGTGCCTCTTATCTCGACTCCGTTCGAGAGGGTCGCTATTGATCTCGTTGGGCCTTTTCTCCTTTTTTGCTTCCAGATGTCGAGGTTGTGGAACCTCGGTGTGATGTTCCTCATGTGGACGTTTCAGATTGGCATACTGTCCCATCAGTGGCTATTGGTGTTGTCCAAGATGTTGTTGGTCGTCTTCCCACTATTCATCTCATGTTGTTTGGCCATTGTTTGGGCCATTTCGAAATTTTCCAAATTTCTTTGGGGGGTCGATTTCATTCTCCAGACTGACCACAGACCACTGACGTACTTGCATACAAGTCGCTTTAAGAATTCTCGCATCATGCGTTGGTCCTTGTCCTTACAAGAGTTTAGATTCAATCTCGAACCACTTCCAGGTACACATAATGTGTTCGCGGATCTGTTGTCACGCGCTGATCGTGATCAGTCGGTTCCATAGGTCAAGGGTTAATAGTCGTTACTGTATTTTCACATTGTCTACGAACTTGTAAAAAAAAAGACCCTCGGTCGGTTCTTTTTTTCGTTGAGAGGGGGGTAGTGTAACGAACGCCTTTGGGGCAGTTTTCGGTCGGACGATGGTGTGACGTCATTAGCAGTTGGACCGAATGTACACATGCGAATAATGTAGAGATAAGCATTGTTCACGAGCGGTAATGTACAGATAAGCCATGTTCACGTGCGGTAATGTAGGTGAGCGATGTTCACGTGTCACGTGTGGGAGTGACAGTGTGGGTTTGGGAATAATTACCAGTTAGAGATGCTATACCAGTCGAGCCGAGCGGTCGTTTTCGCTAGGGCTCCGAGGAAGAATTCTGTCTAGAGAATTCGATAGCTGTATATTGAATACAGGTATTTATTCTTTTATTACCGGTATTTATAATCTGTAACGCTATTCAGATGAAAAAGAAAGTATTGTTTTATGAATTATTATTAGAGTGCAGAAGAGCCATGTTTGAAGGAAATGCGATGGCTCGTGTCAATACTTGTTTAGTCATGTAATTATGTGATATAGTTTATAACCAGGATGTCATGTTGTATTCATTCATATGTGAAGATGTGGAACTGAAATAGGAATAGAATTCAGTATATATTTAGTGATCTAATGATGAAATGTGCAGTAATATGTTACGAATTGAAGGTGAGCTGTGATTGTAATATTTGGCTCATAATCCATTGGGTGTAGGTACGTAAAATGTGTGCACTGTTAAAGTGGCTATAGGAATTGTGTGCACTGTGTTAAAGTGGCTATAGGAATTGTCATAAGAATTATGACAATAGTGATTGTAGTATGGTGGCATAAAGAAGACATTTTTCAGAGGAAATGATCTAGAGCGCTCTGAAGTATAATAATGTGTCGAAGACACATTCAGACTTTTAGGTATAAGAGCGAACATTTATGAGTGTATAAATGTTGTGTACAGCGGGACCGGTACGGAGCGGAAACCC
>BTPG01000001.1:99280547-99353062 GCA_036245525.1 Semisulcospira habei
CCTATAAGAGACTTGGAGATTGACAAAAACCACAGTCAACAGAGTACAGACCTTCATGAACAGTTGCCTTAGAAGAATTTTGAAAATCCACTGGCCAGAGAAGATCAGCAACATCAGACTCTGGGAGAGAACAGAGCAGATAACAGCAGAGAATGAAATTGGGGCGAAGAAGATGGGGATGGATCGGTCACAGTCTGAGAAAGCCAGCTTCCAGTATCACTAGGCAGGCATTGTCATGGAACCCCCAGGGAAAGAGGAAAAGAGGTAGGCCGAGAAACTCCTGGCGTCGAGACCTCCAAGCAGACATCAAGAAACTGGGAACCACCTGGAGTAGAATCGAAGGAGAAGCACAGGACAGGAGTTGCTGGAGGTCTCTCGTCGACGGCCTATACCCGGGTAGGGGTGACAGGCGTAAGTAAGTAAGTAAGCACATTATTTACAGGAGTAGGTACAGTAACATCACGATATTGGCCAAGTTTAGGAAACTGTCTCTCAGCACCATCTTTTACATCTTCAATTGCCTTTCGATTGTACAATCCAACGGAAACAAGTTCAAGGCCATACACCTCTCCTATCTCACCATCTTTATCAAAATCTTGCAAGTCAGCCAAATCTTTCAACTCTATTGATGGACAGGCAACTGGTATAATTCTCGGCTTTGGACCAAGACCGCTCATTTTTTATTTAACAAAAATAAAATTTATTTAACTTCCAACACAACATAAAAATCATGCATCACAACTGGTTTGTCATCCTGATTAGTTACATATAAGCACAATGATTCAAAGAAACTTGTGCCCAATTTTTTAAACTGAGAATTAGGAAATCTAACAACTACATTTTCGCAATAAGGGGCAGTTCCAGTTGACACGCATTTCAACAAAGTCGAAGGCTTTCCATTGTGAACATTATCAGTAGTGCTTAGTTCTTTCAAATAAACATTTAGCACTGTGTGTACTGACAAATGAACAGGATATCTGCCAGTTATTCTTACTTTTTTTGGTGATAGTAGATGTCCGTCTGATGGTGTCCAATCTTCATCAGGATGTATTATTTTTTTACCAAAAATCCAAGTAATAATAAAAGACTAATTGATAAAGAAAACTGACCCATTTTCGGAAATTCAATTGTAACAAGTAAATTAGCTGGGTTTAAAGTTGCTTTAATTTTAAATTCATTTTGAAGCCATTCAGCTAAAGTACAAAAGTCATAATAACCAGATCATAAAGTATCACCCTTTTTTAAACCATCAAGAGTTCCACTTACATGAAAACTTGTATCATCTGTTACATTAAACCACTTTACTGTGTAGAACATTTCATGGATAGCTACAGCTTTGCTACCATCACGATTATCTATTCCATTAGTTAACCACGCTGGTTTGCTTGTGTCAAGATTTGATAAGGTTATAAACATTTTTATTATCACATAAAATAAAGCACAATGGAATTTAAATCACCAACAATTACCACTGTAAATGCATTTCAAGTTAACGTGGATGCAAAGTACAATGTCGCACCAACTTATGATCAGAAAATAATTCAGCTAAATGAGCTCGATATAGCTTTCTCAGAAGCAGATTTATTTCAAGTGAAAGTACCAAATCCCTATGATAATTACCTAAACCCACCAATTACAGATGATGCAACTGCAAGAAAGCGGTCTTCAAGCCCACTACAGATGTTTCAAAACCAACTTAACTTTGCTCAACTACTGGCTGTGGGGTTTCTTTTACAGACCCATTTAAATCACCCAAACAAACTGATTAAGTCTGTCTATCGTTTCCACATATATTACCAGCTTAGAAGAATACTGTCAGAACTCCATACCCCACTGCCCACTGAATCCAGTTTTAATCAGTTTAACAATCCCATGGATTTGAAAGCATTTGAACAGATCTGTAATGAATTTAACATCAGTACCAAGTATGACTTTACACAAAAACTTGATGATCACAAAGGCATGGGTACATTGTATTATGCTATGAGTCACAGACAATACCCCCAAGATTACTGGCCTCCCTACTCTTCATTCTCATCAAAATCTGAAGTGTGGTTAGGCTCAATAGAACAGAAACAGTCTAATGCCTGGACCACGTTTGTCTTAGACAGGAGTGACGGGTTTACTCAAGCAGGAGTTGAGCGCATAAATGAGTCTATCAGAACATATGTGTGGTGTATACTAGGAGCACAAGCTCAAACAAAATCAAACATTTTAAACGGGAGTGGTAAATTTGAAGCACAAAAACAGTTTCTTGCAAACCTAGAAGATTTGATAAACTCAATTGTTGATCTCCCATCAAGCATACAACACTACCAAGACGTTCTCAGATATGCCAGATCAAAAGTTGACTTTGTAGTTGGTATCGGGTTATACATGTTACCATCAGACCTTCAACTCCAAATGGGGACAATAACAAATTATAATAATGAAATAGTTGTTGCTGGACATGATCAGAAATTAGGACACAATCAATCTGTAAACTTGAGCCCAACAACCACACATAGCTTGGGTCCAGCAACCACACATAGCTTAGGTCCAACAAGCAAACATCGCTTGCACCAAAAGTCACCGCATGTGCAAAAAACATTAGTAACATCATCACCTGTACAGACAGTAACAGCCCCGTCCCCGACCCCAGCACTGACACCGACATCAGTACAACCAGTAACTGAAGCCTCGGAACAGTCATCAGTTAACACAGATGAGTCAGAGAGAACTGCATTGGTAATAGGCCTTACTGGATTAGGGATATTACTTCTTTACCTGTTTCATTAAATATCCTATAATTAACCCTCCTACTGTCACCAAAAAGACCCATATATGCTCTGCCATAAACCCTACTACCTTTGATGCTGTACTTATCAGCCAACTGACAACACTACCTATTATGCCAGGCAAAGCATCCATTGCTTTTACAGCCAATTTCTAAAGCAAGTCTGAAATATGTGACAGTTGTTTTTTTTACCCACGCTTGTAGATCTGTTGGGTCTGATGGAACCGGTGGAGCTGGAGGGGCCAGAGCGCTACCACCTGATCCACCCGTTACAGCTAACACTACAGTACTGATAATAAATCCAAGAGCAGTAATTAAACTTGCAATAGTGATACCCTGCTCTCTGAAAAGTGTTTTCAATCTCTCAGCCAATGTTGTGTCTTCATGAAGTATTTTTTGAATAGTTTCTCTAATCCTGTTGACCTGTGTTTTCAGTTTTTCGTTTCCACTTTCAATCACTTCTAGTCGCATGGATCTTTCTATCTGCAAATCATTTAATCTGTGTTGTATTCTTTCTTTCATTTCTGTGTCATAATTCTCATCATCAGCTTTAGCTAGTTTTTCCTTTTCTTTTTCTATGTGATTATCAAGCTCACCTAGTTTGGCTACATTATTCACCAGCTCACTTCTGATTGACTGCAGTGATTTATCCAACCCCATAATTTCCCACATTGTCAAAGGAGAATCACCCATTGTATTTATTGCCTCATTTATTTGCCCTTCTGTAAATGAAGTTTCATGTATTACCTTAGCTGCTATTTCTGGAAGTCTTGTTACTTCAGTCATTCAATTTCTTGTCCAGTTGGCAACCTTGTTTGTACGTCATGGAGGGTACTAACAAGTCGAGGTGGTAACTTTTTACTACCAACACCAAGGTAACGCTGCAGTGCTGCCTCACCATCAACATCAGTTTTGATTGTACTTAAAGCTCTAAACTTTGCAGGATCTTTTTTATAAGTTAATTGTACTTTACCTTTGTCTGTATTTACAAATAAGTGACGTTTGTCAAGTTCAAACTAATTAGGGTCTATTACATCTGGGCGGTCACCAACATGATCATAAAATGAGTTTACTTTGTCTTTTAGCAGTTCATGATACACACTAGAAGTATTCACCATTCCAGTCATATCTGTTGCACTAGTATCATAGTCATCCATGGCATCCATTTCGAAATCTTCATGGTTAAATCCTCCTGCTGCCATTGTTTTTATTAATTTAATTTTTTGATTTGTGTATAATAAAATGACATCATCTTATGGATCGAAGTTAGACCCATACAGAAAACTACGTGAACCTCTTGGTGTTAAGGGCATTAGGCAATCAATTGTTGTCACAAACAATCCTGTCTAAAGCGTGCGCATGCGTGTGCGAGTTGTGAGTGCGCGCTTAGAGTTATAATTATTATAAGATAAGTGCATTATAAATACCGTAATTATTATTATAATTATTATTTAGCACCATAGATCAAAACCAAACTCTTACTGTAAAGTTTCCAAACCTAGGTCCCAGTGACATTATTGTTCCTGGCACTGCACGCCTTGCATTTAATATTGAACTTTCATCAGACACAGATGACAAAAGAACACTAGTTGACAACCTAGGCAGAGCAATTATTAAGACTATTAAAGTTAAACTTGAAGGCCAGGAAGTATTTAGTCTTGATGATGCTGATGTATTCTACTGTTACAAAGATCTGTGGCTCACTCGAGAAGAAAGAGAAGACCATATTTATCAAGGTATACAGTCTGGTAATGTTGCCGAAATCAGAATCAATGCAGCAGATAAATCAACAACAGAAGTTAAGGACGTTATTGTGGCTGAAACATATGGAAATAGGTTTTGCATTCCACTTGAATTTGAAATCCTAACAGCACATTTGCCTTATTACCAAGGAGCACTGAATGACCGTCTGAGTTTCGAACTAATTTTCAATGACTATTCCAAAGTTATTAAATCAACTGACACAGATGCAACATACAAGATCTCTAACATCTCTTTGGAATATGAAATTGTCACACATGCTCATTTAGCTACTCTAATTCAAAATCAGTACCAGTCAAGACTGCTGATTTATTATGATCGTGTCATCAGACACAGTTTGATTCATAAAGACAAAAGTGACCCAATGTGGAACATCAACTTGAACACACCTGCTAGGTCACTGAAAGGCATTCTTATGTTGTTTGTTAAACCGGCGAGTCCATACAGACGGGATTCTGAAACATTTTACAATCCAAAGATTACTCATTTGTCTTGTACTATTGAAGGCCATCCTAATCAAGTGTATGCTTCGGGTATGCTACCTTATCAGCACTATGATGAGATCACAAAATATTTTGCAGGTGGAAGGCTTAGAGGAAAACCAGCAAACATGGCATCTAAAGATCTGCATCTGTATGATGTAAGAATTGCTCAATACCTGACAGACAAGTATGCACTGTGGCTAGACCTGCGTAGTACAGATGACGACTACCTATATGGGTCAGGTCGTACTGTTGAAAATGGTAGTGACGGAATTACAATCCAAATACAAAAAAAGACTGAAACCGCTGGAGCAATAAATATATATTTGTTTCTTATTTATGATGCACAACTCAATATTGCAGAAAGCAGGCTGAGTGGTCATTTATATTAAAATTATATTGTGTTTTAAAATGAACTTGATGACACTTGACCCACACTGTGGCTTGTTTTGTGGCGCCACAGGCTGTGGAAAAACTGAATTTGTTCTTAACCTCTTACAAACAAGATACATCTGTCATTTCGAAAACATTGTGATATTTTGTCCAACGATCAAACACAACAAAGCTTATCACAACTGTTTATTCATTTGGACTGACAACAACATTTACTTAATTGACCCTGAGAAAAAAACTGAATGACTACATGCAGTATTTATACAAACAATTTGAAGGACAGTCAACTTTGTTTATTGTTGATGATTGCTCTGCAGAGAAAGATATTGTTAAGAAGAGAAACACACTAGCAGAACTGGCCTTTAGTGGCAGACATCAGTGTATGGATTCTTACTCAGAAATATAATGCTGTACTGAAAGATTTTCGTGAGCAGTTAAAGTTTATCTGGTTTTTTTACTGCAAGGATTGTGACAGCTTTGAAGACTGTCTCAGAGAAAACGATGTCATCCCAAATAAGCATGAACGAGATGATGTAAAAAACAAACTGAAATCAACTAAGCATCTAAAGCTTATTTTAAAGACAGATCAGCCTACAGGGTATGGGTTAGTAAATTAATTTAGCCTTTTGATTTGTCCATAAAAATGGCAGACGGACAAATCATGCAAACAGAGCAAGCTATTGATGTTACTGACTGCTTCAGAGATGTTCTACACGTTACTGACTTAATAGCATCTCCCAAACAGCTGACATAAGACTCTCAGTACCAGCGGTGATATATTTGTCATATAATGTGACTTTGGATTATGTTGATGATTGTATCGTATATCTCGACAAGACAACACACAGTTAATTCAAGAAGGGAATTGGAAAAAGTGTTTAGAGAAAGACTGTTGCCTGACTTTCTAGAAGCAATTGACAGAGCAAAAATGCAGGGGTCTGGTTGGCATGAAGGTCGTGTACATGAACTGCAACTGAAGCAGTCAAGATACCATCCTATTTTAGGCAAATCATGGCTGCCTCTACCAACTGAGGTTGCAAACAAAACGGTTGTAGTCAATATTCAGAACAATCATAATTTCTGTTTCATGTGGTGTGTGCTTGCTAAACTACACTTTGTAAAAACAAAACCTGAGCGTGTATCTAACTATACCAAATTTGTAAATGAACTCAACTTCAGTGGCATAGATTTTCCTGTTAAGGGAGAGGACATAAATTTGTTTGAAAAACTAAATCCTGGTATATCTGTAAATGTGTATGTATGGGATAATGAGTCTGAGAACAAGTTACAACCAATTAGAGTATCACCAATTGCCCCAACCTACGGACAGTCAGAAGATAAGCATGTTGACATGTTACTAATAAGCTCTGGCTCCGGCGATAACTTTTACTACACAATTATCAGAAGTATGTCAAGACTAATTCATCATACAACAAAACATGATGGTAAACAGGAATTTTGTAAAAAATGTTTACAGAGGTTTTCCTCTATTAAAGTAGCACACAAACATGTCCAGCACTGCAGGTCAGCTGATGACATTCAAACAATACTGAGGTATCCAGATCCTGGTAGCAAAGTATATTTTAAGAACTATGGAAATCAGCAAAAGCTGCCGTTTGTAGTGTATGCTGATTTTGAATCACTGGTTGTACCATATGAGGGTCCTGTTCCAGAATCATTACCAAAGACTATAAAATTGAGTGACCAAGTGGTGTGTTCTTTCGGATACATTCTTGTTAGGTCAGACGGTGTGCACGAAAACCTGTTATCTATATGGGTGAAAATGCAGCAGCTGAGTTTTTAACAGAAATGAGACAACTGTATAGTCAGGTAGTACAGTATTTGGAAAACTGTCAGATGCCTTTGTTGATGACAGAAGAAGACAAACTAAATTTTGATGCAGCAGTGATGTGTTGGATTTGTGAACAAGCCCTTGATGGTGATAAAGTTCGCGACCATGACCACATAACTGGTGATTGCAAATTGAAACTAAAAATTGATCCCAAGGCATATAAGTTGCCTATCTTTTTCCACAATCTCAAGGGGTATGATTCACATATTATCATGCAGGCTGTGGATGAGTCTTACAAAAAAAATAGTTGCATTGCCCAGACAACTGAGAAATACTTGACTTTTAGGTTTGACAAATTAGCATTTTATGACTCCATGCAACATTTGTCTTTAGGGCTTGCTAGTCTGGCAGAAGGTCTGACTGAATATCCAATAACAAATAAATATTTTGAGCCAGACTTAATTAAGAAAAGTGTGTATCTGTACGAGTACATTGATCACTGGGTTGTGTTTGAGGAAAGAAGACTGCCACCAAAAGAGAAATTTTATTCTACACTAAATGGTAAAGGTATTTCTGACTCTGATTACAAGCATGCCCTTGATGCATGGAAAAAACTAGGGTGTGAAACGATTGGTGACTACCATGACCAGTACTTGAAAGCTGACGTTTGTTTGTTAGCAGACGTATTTGAAAGTTACCGTGAAAAGGGTTTGTTGCACTACAGTCTTGACCCAGCTTGCTACATAACTAGTCCTGGCATGACATGGGATGCATTTTTTAAATCTAGTAAGATATCTATAGACCTGTTGTCTGATCGTACGATGGGTGAAATGGTGGAACGTGGATTGAGGGGAGGCATAAGTATAGCCGCAAACAACTATGCCAAAGCCAACAACAAATATCTTGATGAATTTGACCCCTCAAGGTCAAGGTCATTCATTACATACCTTGATGCTAATAACCTTTACGGATTTGCGATGTGTGAATTATTGCCCTTGAAAAACTTTCGTCTACATGATTTGTCACAGTGTGATATAAAAAAATTAACAAACGAAATTATGAATTATGATCGGAATCACAAAAAGGGTTGGATCTTTGAAGTCGACCTGGAGTACCCACACCACCTACATGATTACCACAATGATTATCCATTGGCTGTTGAGAAAATGAGTATGACGGGGGAAAAAAGAAGACACTAAACTTGTGCCAAATTTGAATGACAAATTCAATTCCGTTTGTCACTATCGATTGCTGCAGTTTTACATCAGGCATGGGTTAATACTAAAGAAAGTACACAGAGGTATTAAATTAAAGATTACATAATGAAAAACACAACCCTCCGTGCAAGACATGGTAACACTGCTCACGTGAGCGTGCTTGTTGGGTTCAGTTCGCGGCGGCGCTTTGAGCCGATTTTCAATTGGGATAAAGCGCCTATTTAATGCGCTTATTATTATTATTATTATTATTATTATTATTACTGCATTTGACAAAGACTTCTTTAAGCTTATGAACAATGCCTGTTTTGGTAAGACAATGGAAAATCCTCATCACCGCAAAGATGTGAGACTGGTCACAACTGAATCAGGTGCAATTAAGCTTACAGGCAAGCCACAGTACACAGGGTATAAAGAGTTTCATCCATCATTGTATGCAGTGACACTCAAAAAAAGATTGTTAAACTGGACAAGCCAGTATTCATTGGTATGGCAATTCTTGAATTGTCAAAACTGTTGATGCTTGAATTTTATTATGATTACTTCAAACCAAAGTATCCTGAGTGTCGTCTGCTATACACTGACACTGACTCTATGATCATAGATGTTCCTACTGAAGACTTTTATGAAGACATGAAAACAGAACTACATATGTATGACATGTCTGATTACCCTAAGGATCACCCGCTGTACTGCACACAGAATAAGAAAGTGCCTGGGAAATTTAAAGATGAACTAAATGGAGTGCCTATAGTTGAGTATGTTGGACTGAGATCAAAAATGTATTCTATACTGCACCAGAAAGGTAGTCAGTCCAAAGCCAAAGGTATCAAGAAAACAGCGATAAAAAATAAAGACATTCGACATGAACATTACAAGCAAGTATTAGATGGAGAACTAATGCCTGATTATCCAAACAAGACATTGAGGTCAAATAGACACAATATTGAAATGATCCAAACACATAAGAAGTCACTTGCAGTTGGAGACACAAAATGAGTGTTTCACACTAAGGAAAAGGCTTATGCACCTGGGCATTATGCGCTTAAGTTATCTGAAGAAATAACTGATCAACTGGTTGATGAACTAATCGATGAATTAGTTGATGAAATGGTTAAAAATGCGTAACAGTGTCTGGAGGAATAATTTTTAATTCTTCTCTGACAAATACCCTCTGAGGCGCAGGCTCATACAGATAATAAATCGAAGCATTAGAGCTAGGAACTATTTTTTTATATTGTGGACAGATGTAGACCATATTTGATCAGTTGCCCTGCGTCTGACGTCATTCTCGGCCTCGCCGGGTTGATACAAATATCTTACCTGTTTTGTAAACAAGCTTGTGTCTGGTGCTTTTGTTTTTATTTCTGACCCTGACTGTATTGTTTTCAATTTAATAGCATCAACAGGTTTAGTGTTACCCTCGTTATTCATTCCTTTTATCACAGACGGTAATCTATTAACCCACTCAGTGTTTTGAGCGTCATGCATAAGTTGCTTAGAATACTGATAGCTAAAAAGTCTCTCTGATAATTTTTTAGGAAGGTTACAAAGTAAAGTAGGTTATAGCACTGTCAGGGGAGAGAAATGTGCATGATCGACCAGTGATCATAGATCTACTGTGGCCAAAGCACAAAAAAAAAAAAAAAAGATAGGAAAGAGAGGGGGCGCTAAGAAAGTGACTGAAAGCAATGCATATGTACGCCCCCCCGAAGGGGGGCGTATCACATATCCACTGTTCCAGCCACTCAGTGCATGGAAATTTAAATCTAGGTCCCCCCAAAGGGGGTCCAGATATTTAGCCGGTGTGGACAGCTGTTTCGGTCTTTGCGACCTCTTCAGCACACCATCGGCAATACTGGAGGAGGCAGGAAATTCTGCCTACCTGCAATGACAACCACATTTTACTGTGGTGTCTGCAGGGGCATACATTCCATGCCACCACCTAGAGTTAAATTTCCATGCACCCTAAAAGAGAACCTACCAAAAGGGGGGAAGGGGTTGCAGTCGATATTGTAGTGATAAATGAAAAGAAAAGGGGAGACTGCCAGTGCTAATATTTTAGGAAGGTTACAAAGTAAAGTAGGTTATAGCACTGTCAGGGGAGAGAAATGTGCATGATCGACCAGTGATCATAGATCTACTGTGGCCAAAGCACAAAAAAAAAAAAAAAAGATAGGAAAGAGAGGGGGCGCTAAGAAAGTGACTGAAAGCAATGCATATGGAAGCCCCCCCGAAGGGGGGCGTATCACATATCCACTGTTCCAGCCACTCAGTGCATGGAAATTTAAATCTAGGTCCCCCCAAAGGGGGTCCAGATATTTAGCCGGTGTGGACAACTGTTTCGGTCTTTGCGACCTCTTCAGCACACCATCGGCAATACTGGAGGAGGCAGGAAATTCTGCCTACCTGCAATGACAACCACATTTGACTGTGGTGTCTGCAGGGGCATACATTCCATGCCACCACCTAGAGTTAAATTTCCATGCACCCTAAAAGAGAACCTACCAAAAGGGGGGAAGGGGTTGCAGTCGATATTGTAGTGATAAATGAAAAGAAAAGGGGAGACTGCCAGTGCTAATATTTTAGGAAGGTTACAAAGTAAAGTAGGTTATAGCACTGTCAGGGGAGAGAAATGTGCATGATCGACCAGTGATCATAGATCTACTGTGGCCAAAGCACAAAAAAAAAAAAAAGATAGGAAAGAGAGGGGGCGCTAAGAAAGTGACTGAAAGCAATGCATATGTACGCCCCCCCGAAGGGGGGCGTATCACATATCCACTGTTCCAGCCACTCAGTGCATGGAAATTTAAATCTAGGTCCCCCCAAAGGGGGTCCAGATATTTAGCCGGTGTGGACAGCTGTTTCGGTCTTTGCGACCTCTTCAGCACACCATCGGCAATACTGGAGGAGGCAGGAAATTCTGCCTACCTGCAATGACAACCACATTTTACTGTGGTGTCTGCAGGGGCATACATTCCATGCCACCACCTAGAGTTAAATTTCCATGCACCCTAAAAGAGAACCTACCAAAAGGGGGGAAGGGGTTGCAGTCGATATTGTAGTGATAAATGAAAAGAAAAGGGGAGACTGCCAGTGCTAATATTTTAGGAAGGTTACAAAGTAAAGTAGGTTATAGCACTGTCAGGGGAGAGAAATGTGCATGATCGACCAGTGATCATAGATCTACTGTGGCCAAAGCACAAAAAAAAAAAAAAAAGATAGGAAAGAGAGGGGGCGCTAAGAAAGTGACTGAAAGCAATGCATATGGAAGCCCCCCCGAAGGGGGGCGTATCACATATCCACTGTTCCAGCCACTCAGTGCATGGAAATTTAAATCTAGGTCCCCCCAAAGGGGGTCCAGATATTTAGCCGGTGTGGACAACTGTTTCGGTCTTTGCGACCTCTTCAGCACACCATCGGCAATACTGGAGGAGGCAGGAAATTCTGCCTACCTGCAATGACAACCACATTTGACTGTGGTGTCTGCAGGGGCATACATTCCATGCCACCACCTAGAGTTAAATTTCCATGCACCCTAAAAGAGAACCTACCAAAAGGGGGGAAGGGGTTGCAGTCGATATTGTAGTGATAAATGAAAAGAAAAGGGGAGACTGCCAGTGCTAATATTTTAGGAAGGTTACAAAGTAAAGTAGGTTATAGCACTGTCAGGGGAGAGAAATGTGCATGATCGACCAGTGATCATAGATCTACTGTGGCCAAAGCACAAAAAAAAAAAAAAGATAGGAAAGAGAGGGGGCGCTAAGAAAGTGACTGAAAGCAATGCATATGGAAGCCCCCCCGAAGGGGGGCGTATCACATATCCACTGTTCCAGCCACTCAGTGCATGGAAATTTAAATCTAGGTCCCCCCAAAGGGGGTCCAGATATTTAGCCGGTGTGGACAGCTGTTTCGGTCTTTGCGACCTCTTCAGCACACCATCGGCAATACTGGAGGAGGCAGGAAATTCTGCCTACCTGCAATGACAACCACATTTTACTGTGGTGTCTGCAGGGGCATACATTCCATGCCACCACCTAGAGTTAAATTTCCATGCACCCTAAAAGAGAACCTACCAAAAGGGGGGAAGGGGTTGCAGTCGATATTGTAGTGATAAATGAAAAGAAAAGGGGAGACTGCCAGTGCTAATATTTTAGGAAGGTTACAAAGTAAAGTAGGTTATAGCACTGTCAGGGGAGAGAAATGTGCATGATCGACCAGTGATCATAGATCTACTGTGGCCAAAGCACAAAAAAAAAAAAGATAGGAAAGAGAGAGAATTCTGTCTACCTGCAATGACAACCACATTTTACTGTGGTGTCTGCAGGGGCATACATTCCATGCCACCACCTAGAGTTAAATTTCCATGCACCCTAAAAGAGAACCTACCAAAAGGGGGGAAGGGGTTGCAGTCGATATTGTAGTGATAAATGAAAAGAAAAGGGGAGACTGCCAGTGCTAATATTTTAGGAAGGTTACAAAGTAAAGTAGGTTATAGCACTGTCAGGGGAGAGAAATGTGCATCGACCAGTGATCATAGATCTACTGTGGCCAAAGCACAAAAAAAAAAAAAAAAGATAGGAAAGAGAGGGGGCGCTAAGAAAGTTACTGAAAGCAATGCATATGGAAGCCCCCCCGAAGGGGGGCGTATCACATATCCACTGTTCCAGCCACTCAGTGCATGGAAATTTAAATCTAGGTCCCCCCAAAGGGGGTCCAGATATTTAGCCGGTGTGGACAGCTGTTTCGGTCTTTGCGACCTCTTCAGCACACCATCGGCAATACTGGAGGAGGCAGGAAATTCTGCCTACCTGCAATGACAACCACATTTTACTGTGGTGTCTGCAAGGGCATACATTCCATGCCACCACCTAGAGTTAAATTTCCATGCACCCTAAAAGAGAACCTACCAAAAGGGGGGAAGGGGTTGCAGTCGATATTGTAGTGATAAATGAAAAGAAAAGGGGAGACTGCCAGTGCTAATATTTTAGGAAGGTTACAAAGTAAAGTAGGTTATAGCACTGTCAGGGGAGAGAAATGTGCATGATCGACCAGTGATCATAGATCTACTGTGGCCAAAGCACAAAAAAAAAAAAAAAAAAAAAAGATAGGAAAGAGAGGGGGCGCTAAGAAAGTGACTGAAAGCAATGCATATGGAAGCCCCCCCGAAGGGGGGCGTATCACATATCCACTGTTCCAGCCACTCAGTGCATGGAAATTTAAATCTAGGTCCCCCCAAAGGGGGTCCAGATATTTAGCCGGTGTGGACAGCTGTTTCGGTCTTTGCGACCTCTTCAGCACACCATCGGCAATACTGGAGGAGGCAGGAAATTCTGCCTACCTGCAATGACAACCACATTTTACTGTGGTGTCTGCAGGGGCATACATTCCATGCCACCACCTAGAGTTAAATTTCCATGCACCCTAAAAGAGAACCTACCAAAAGGGGGGAAGGGGTTGCAGTCGATATTGTAGTGATAAATGAAAAGAAAAGGGGAGACTGCCAGTGCTAATATTTTAGGAAGGTTACAAAGTAAAGTAGGTTATAGCACTGTCAGGGGAGAGAAATGTGCATGATCGACCAGTGATCATAGATCTACTGTGGCCAAAGCACAAAAAAAAAAAAAAAGATAGGAAAGAGAGGGGGCGCTAAGAAAGTGACTGAAAGCAATGCATATGGAAGCCCCCCCGAAGGGGGGCGTATCACATATCCACTGTTCCAGCCACTCAGTGCATGGAAATTTAAATCTAGGTCCCCCCAAAGGGGGTCCAGATATTTAGCCAGTGTGGACAGCTGTTTCGGTCTTTGCGACCTCTTCAGCACACCATCGGCAATACTGGAGGAGGCAGGAAATTCTGCCTACCTGCAATGACAACCACATTTTACTGTGGTGTCTGCAGGGGCATACATTCCATGCCACCACCTAGAGTTAAATTTCCATGCACCCTAAAAGAGAACCTACCAAAAGGGGGGAAGGGGTTGCAGTCGATATTGTAGTGATAAATGAAAAGAAAAGGGGAGACTGCCAGTGCTAATATTTTAGGAAGGTTACAAAGTAAAGTAGGTTATAGCACTGTCAGGGGAGAGAAATGTGCATGATCGACCAGTGATCATAGATCTACTGTGGCCAAAGCACAAAAAAAAAAAAAAGATAGGAAAGAGAGGGGGCGCTAAGAAAGTGACTGAAAGCAATGCATATGGAAGCCCCCCCGAAGGGGGGCGTATCACATATCCACTGTTCCAGCCACTCAGTGCATGGAAATTTAAATCTAGGTCCCCCCAAAGGGGGTCCAGATATTTAGCCGGTGTGGACAGCTGTTTCGGTCTTTGCGACCTCTTCAGCACACCATCGGCAATACTGGAGGAGGCAAGAAATTCTGCCTACCTGCAATGACAACCACATTTTACTGTGGTGTCTGCAGGGGCATACATTTCATGCCACCACCTAGAGTTAAATTTCCATGCACCCTAAAAGAGAACCTACCAAAAGGGGGGAAGGGGTTGCAGTCGATATTGTAGTGATAAATGAAAAGAAAAGGGGAGACTGCCAGTGCTAATATTTTAGGAAGGTTACAAAGTAAAGTAGGTTATAGCACTGTCACTGTGGCTGGAACAGTGGATATGTGATACGCCCCCCTTCGGGGGGGCTTCCATATGCATTGCTTTCAGTCACTTTCTTAGCGCCCCCTCTCTTTCCTATCTTTTTTTTTTTTTTTTTTTTTTTGTGCTTTGGCCACAGTAGATCTATGATCACTGGTCGATCATGCACATTTCTCTCCCCTGACAGTGCTATAACCTACTTTACTTTGTAACCTTCCTAAAATATTAGCACTGGCAGTCTCCCCTTTTCTTTTCATTTATCACTACAATATCGACTGCAACCCCTTCCCCCCCTTTTGGTAGGTTCTCTTTTAGGGTGCATGGAAATTTAACTCTAGGTGGTGGCATGGAATGTATGCCCCTGCAGACACCACAGTAAAATGTGGTTGTCATTGCAGGTAGGCAGAATTTCCTGCCTCCTCCAGTATTGCCGATGGTGTGCTGAAGAGGTCGCAAAGACCGAAACAGCTGTCCACACCGGCTAAATATCTGGACCCCCTTTGGGGGGACCTAGATTTAAATTTCCATGCACTGAGTGGCTGGAACAGTGGATATGTGATACGCCCCCCTTCGGGGGGGCTTCCATATGCATTGCTTTCAGTCACTTTCTTAGCGCCCCTTCTCTTTCCTATCTTTTTTTTTTTTGTGCTTTGGCCACAGTAGATCTATGATCACTGGTCGATCATGCACATTTCTCTCCCCTGACAGTGCTATAACCTACTTTACTTTGTAACCTTCCTAAAATATTAGCACTGACAGTCTCCCCTTTTCTTTTCATTTATCACTACAATATCGACTGCAACCCCTTCCCCCCTTTTGGTAGGTTCTCTTTTAGGGTGCATGGAAATTTAACTCTAGGTGGTGGCATGGAATGTATGCCCCTGCAGACACCACAGTAAAATGTGGTTGTCATTGCAGGTAGGCAGAATTTCCTGCCTCCTCCAGTATTGCCGATGGTGTGCTGAAGAGGTCGCAAAGACCGAAACAGCTGTCCACACCGGCTAAATATCTGGACCCCCTTTGGGGGGACCTAGATTTAAATTTCCATGCACTGAGTGGCTGGAACAGTGGATATGTGATACGCCCCCCTTCGGGGGGGCTTCCATATGCATTGCTTTCAGTCACTTTCTTAGCGCCCCCTCTCTTTCCTATCTTTTTTTTTTGTGCTTTGGCCACAGTAGATCTATGATCACTGGTCGATCATGCACATTTCTCTCCCCTGACAGTGCTATAACCTACTTTACTTTGTAACCTTCCTAAAATATTAGCACTGGCAGTCTCCCCTTTTCTTTTCATTTATCACTACAATATCGACTGCAACCCCTTCCCCCCTTTTGGTAGGTTCTCTTTTAGGGTGCATGGAAATTTAACTCTAGGTGGTGGCATGGAATGTATGCCCCTGCAGACACCACAGTAAAATGTGGTTGTCATTGCAGGTAGGCAGAATTTCCTGCCTCCTCCAGTATTGCCGATGGTGTGCTGAAGAGGTCGCAAAGACCGAAACAGCTGTCCACACCGGCAAAATATCTGGACCCCCTTTGGGGGGACCTAGATTTAAATTTCCATGCACTGAGTGGCTGGAACAGTGGATATGTGATACGCCCCCCTTCGGGGGGGCTTCCATATGCATTGCTTTCAGTCACTTTCTTAGCGCCCCCTCTCTTTCCTATCTTTTTTTTTTTTTTTTTGTGCTTTGGCCACAGTAGATCTATGATCACTGGTCGATCATGCACATTTCTCTCCCCTGACAGTGCTATAACCTACTTTACTTTGTAACCTTCCTAAAATATTAGCACTGGCAGTCTCCCCTTTTCTTTTCATTTATCACTACAATATCGACTGCAACCCCTTCCCCCCTTTTGGTAGGTTCTCTTTTAGGGTGCATGGAAATTTAACTCTAGGTGGTGGCATGGAATGTATGCCCCTGCAGACACCACAGTAAAATGTGGTTGTCATTGCAGGTAGGCAGAATTTCCTGCCTCCTCCAGTATTGCCGATGGTGTGCTGAAGAGGTCGCAAAGACCGAAACAGCTGTCCACACCGGCTAAATATCTGGACCCCCTTTGGGGGGACCTAGATTTAAATTTCCATGCACTGAGTGGCTGGAACAGTGGATATGTGATACGCCCCCCTTCGGGGGGGCGTCCATATGCATTGCTTTCAGTCACTTTCTTAGCGCCCCCTCTCTTTCCTATCTTTTTTTTTTTTTTGTGCTTTGGCCACAGTAGATCTATGATCACTGGTCGATCATGCACATTTCTCTCCCCTGACAGTGCTATAACCTACTTTACTTTGTAACCTTCCTAAAATATTAGCACTGGCAGTCTCCCCTTTTCTTTTCATTTATCACTACAATATCGACTGCAACCCCTTCCCCCCTTTTGGTAGGTTCTCTTTTAGGGTGCATGGAAATTTAACTCTAGGTGGTGGCATGGAATGTATGCCCCTGCAGACACCACAGTAAAATGTGGTTGTCATTGCAAGTAGGCAGAATTTCCTGCCTCCTCCAGTATTGCCGATGGTGTGCTGAAGAGGTCGCAAAGACCGAAACAGCTGTCCACACCGGCTAAATATCTGGACCCCCTTTGGGGGGACCTAGATTTAAATTTCCATGCACTGAGTGGCTGGAACAGTGGATATGTGATACGCCCCCCTTCGGGGGGGCTTCCATATGCATTGCTTTCAGTCACTTTCTTAGCGCCCCCTCTCTTTCCTATCTTTTTTTTTTTTGTGCTTTGGCCACAGTAGATCTATGATCACTGGTCGATCATGCACATTTCTCTCCCCTGACAGTGCTATAACCTACTTTACTTTGTAACCTTCCTAAAATATTAGCACTGGCAGTCTCCCCTTTTCTTTTCATTTATCACTACAATATCGACTGCAACCCCTTCCCCCCTTTTGGTAGGTTCTCTTTTAGGGTGCATGGAAATTTAACTCTAGGTGGTGGCATGGAATGTATGCCCCTGCAGACACCACAGTAAAATGTGGTTGTCATTGCAGGTAGGCAGAATTTCCTGCCTCCTCCAGTATTGCCGATGGTGTGCTGAAGAGGTCGCAAAGACCGAAACAGCTGTCCACACCGGCTAAATATCTGGACCCCCTTTGGGGGGACCTAGATTTAAATTTCCATGCACTGAGTGGCTGGAACAGTGGATATGTGATACGCCCCCCTTCGGGGGGGCTTCCATATGCATTGCTTTCAGTCACTTTCTTAGCGCCCCCTCTCTTTCCTATCTTTTTTTTTTTTGTGCTTTGGCCACAGTAGATCTATGATCACTGGTCGATCATGCACATTTCTCTCCCCTGACAGTGCTATAACCTACTTTACTTTGTAACCTTCCTAAAATATTAGCACTGGCAGTCTCCCCTTTTCTTTTCATTTATCACTACAATATCGACTGCAACCCCTTCCCCCCTTTTGGTAGGTTCTCTTTTAGGGTGCATGGAAATTTAACTCTAGGTGGTGGCATGGAATGTATGCCCCTGCAGACACCACAGTAAAATGTGGTTGTCATTGCAGGTAGGCAGAATTTCCTGCCTCCTCCAGTATTGCCGATGGTGTGCTGAAGAGGTCGCAAAGACCGAAACAGCTGTCCACACCGGCTAAATATCTGGACCCCCTTTGGGGGGACCTAGATTTAAATTTCCATGCACTGAGTGGCTGGAACAGTGGATATGTGATACGCCCCCCTTCGGGGGGGCTTCCATATGCATTGTTTTCAGTCACTTTCTTAGCGCCCCCTCTCTTTCCTATCTTTTTTTTTTTTTGTGCTTTGGCCACAGTAGATCTATGATCACTGGTCGATCATGCACATTTCTCTCCCCTGACAGTGCTATAACCTACTTTACTTTGTAACCTTCCTAAAATATTAGCACTGGCAGTCTCCCCTTTTCTTTTCATTTATCACTACAATATCGACTGCAACCCCTTCCCCCCTTTTGGTAGGTTCTCTTTTAGGGTGCATGGAAATTTAACTCTAGGTGGTGGCATGGAATGTATGCCCCTGCAGACACCACAGTAAAATGTGGTTGTCATTGCAGGTAGGCAGAATTTCCTGCCTCCTCCAGTATTGCTGATGGTGTGCTGAAGAGGTCGCAAAGACCGAAACAGCTGTCCACACCGGCTAAATATCTGGACCCCCTTTGGGGGGACCTAGATTTAAATTTCCATGCACTGAGTGGCTGGAACAGTGGATATGTGATACGCCCCCCTTCGGGGGGGCGTACATATGCATTGCTTTCAGTCACTTTCTTAGCGCCCCCTCTCTTTCCTATCTTTTTTTTTTGTGCTTTGGCCACAGTAGATCTATGATCACTGGTCGATCATGCACATTTCTCTCCCCTGACAGTGCTATAACCTACTTTACTTTGTAACCTTCCTAAAATATTAGCACTGGCAGTCTCCCCTTTTCTTTTCATTTATCACTACAATATCGACTGCAACCCCTTCCCCCCTTTTGGTAGGTTCTCTTTTAGGGTGCATGGAAATTTAACTCTAGGTCGTGGCATGGAATGTATGCCCCTGCAGACACCACAGTAAAATGTGGTTGTCATTGCAGGTAGGCAGAATTTCCTGCCTCCTCCAGTATTGCCGATGGTGTGCTGAAGAGGTCGCAAAGACCGAAACAGCTGTCCACACCGGCTAAATATCTGGACCCCCTTTGGGGGGACCTAGATTTAAATTTCCATGCACTGAGTGGCTGGAACAGTGGATATGTGATACGCCCCCCTTCGGGGGGGCTTCCATATGCATTGCTTTCAGTCACTTTCTTAGCGCCCCCTCTCTTTCCTATCTTTTTTTTTTTTTGTGCTTTGGCCACAGTAGATCTATGATCACTGGTCGATCATGCACATTTCTCTCCCCTGACAGTGCTATAACCTAC
The DNA here is from genome assembly GCA_036245525.1 of Semisulcospira habei. Taxonomy (NCBI): domain Eukaryota; kingdom Metazoa; phylum Mollusca; class Gastropoda; family Semisulcospiridae; genus Semisulcospira; species Semisulcospira habei. Next base: position 99,300,456 of record BTPG01000001.1, read on the forward strand.
TTTACTTTGTAACCTTCCTAAAATATTAGCACTGGCAGTCTCCCCTTTTCTTTTCATTTCTCTCTGATAATTGCTTGTTATAGTTTTCAACAATTGCCTGTGATCTGTGCACACCTGGTATGCCTCGCCGAACTAGCACGCCATGCTTTGCAAATAACTGATTAACAGCAAATTTTAATTCAGATCCGTCATCGACTTGCACAAGCCTAGGGTATTTGAAAGGTCCTCGATTATATATTTTTGATAATGCAGTGGCTACCGTGGTAGCACTTTTGTCAGTTATGGCTTCGGCATCCTTATACCTCGAAGCTATGTCGACAACAGTTAATGCATACTTGTATCATTTTTTTTCTTATTGTATCATGCGGCAGGAACAGGAGGTCCATTTGATGGGTGTCATTTGGCGTAGTGTTTACAAAATGAGGTCTTGTTATTTTTCTTGGAGCAGGTAAATATATTCGCCAAATTGCCTGTTTTTTGAGCCACTGTTTTATTTGTTCGAGTGTAACAACCCCACCCACAGTGGCATGTAATTTTTCTATTGCAGTATTCCCTTTCCAATAGCCAATAGGGGAGTAATATATTTTTGATAGTTTATTTCCAATGTCGGTCATTTTTTCTAGCAATAAAAACTCCTGTAAAATATACTAATGTCATTCTTACTAAAACAAATATTATTTCTCCATTTCTTTGTTCTGGGCTTGGTTGGTAATAGTCGCTAAGTTTTGGTTGTGGGATGGTCATGTCTTCGCCAATAACAAGAAAATATTTTTTGATCGCATCGTCGACATTTGAAAATGTATGCTGAGCATGACCTTCTAGTCTGAGTTTTTCATTGATAAAATCAAGTTTCTCAATTCTTTGCTTCTCATAATCCTGCTGAGCTTGAGCTAGTTTTTCAGAAGCCTCATTGTGACGCTTCATTTCTTCTGCTGATTCCTCTCTACCCATTTTTGAAAAGAGATAGTTTGATCCACTGAAAGCCAATGCATTAACAACTGCACCACCAATCATAATAGCTATTGTTGCCATATTTTTTATTACTTAGAAACATTTTCTGGAATAATTCCTTGCTTGATGAGAAAGTCTTTTGTGGCAATTGATGCTGTTACAACTGCTATTAGCTTAGCACTGTATTCAAAGTCTAATCTACTCAAGTCTGCCAATTTCATTTTGAGAAGACTTTTTCCCAGCATAGAATAAGCAACTGTTAGCCCGCTTATTACAGCAGAGTGATAGACAAGGTTCATTATGTTCTTTGTGTCGCTCATTTTCTTATTCCAAAGAAATTAAAATAATAAGTTTATTTACTGCATGTAAAATGGGTCCACGGCTTTGGATGTTGCTGGTAATGTGGAGACTTCTTCTTTTGTTTTTGGAGTGTTTGATTTTTTGGACACTGTTCGAGTGTTTGGTTTGTATTTTTTGTATAATTGGTAACCTACATAACCAAATCTGAGAACAAATCCAGCAACTATATATTTTGTTGTTTCAGGTTTAGACTCAGTTGTTTGTCTCTCACTTTTTTGGGAGTGTGAGGGTGTTGGCCCTGGCAGTAGTGACACTTGCGCTGGGGTTGGAGCTGTTGATGGTGTGTCAGTTACTTGAGTCTTTTCTGTTAATGCTTGAAGCTGTAATTTTTTTTGTCTGTTATATTCAGCTAATCTTTTCCCAGCCTCTATTCGACCTGGACTTTTAACCTTAGTCACCGTTTGAACTTGTGCCAAGACAAGACTCTGATGTGGAGTCGTCTGGGTCTCGTTCATTTTCTTCTAATTTAAAATTTATTTTAGAAAAATCAATATGACTACTAGTAACAAGTAAGGTTACCACAGGTGCAAGGTAATTCCCAAACTTGTAAAACATAAGGCATGCTAATTTGCCTATTGAACTTGAAACTATGGGGTTGCTTTCTAGATCATGTGAAAGGTTGTCACTATCAACAGGTAGGAAGTGACTCACAGCTTTTGTGTATAGGCAGACAAGAGATCGACTCAAATCACGTGTCATTAGTGAACTAATGTGATTTTCATATTTTGAATGTAGTTTGATTAGCTCATCAGCGGTGAGAGATTCTATGTCTTCTGTCATGTATTGTTTACCAAGAAAAGCTTTTGATTTTCCAGAAACAACAACAGAAAGAAGGCGTTGATTTTTTAGAGTCTAAATCTTTGTTCTCTACAGCACAGATATCGTTTAAAAGTAGCAGTTCGTCTTGATTCATTTATAATGTAATATAATAATTTTGTTTAAAGAAGTCAATGACCATTAATTATTTAGGTGGGGTGGGGTATCTGCCTTAATAATATCAGGTTGACAGCTGATCAAATGCTGATTTGAATTATTTCTGGAATGGAAATAAAATGGCTAGGTAATAAAGGTATTGGTTGTATTGGTTGGCAGGGGGTTGTATAATTACCGAGAGGATCAAATAAATTGATTGATTATGGGAGGGGTGGGTGTCAACTGTCCACTTTACCTTCTCTATCCATCAGCTAGTCACTTGACCTATGGCTAGGCATGGCATACGGTCCGGCATAGCAACGTATAAACAACTTAAGCGGAAGTTCAAAATCAAAACAAACATGGCGCCTAAGAGACTGAGTCAGCTGTGAGTGACGTCACCAACACGGGAACATCACGCAAAGCTGCCGCCCTCCCTAGCTCGGTGATAGACAAGGGAAGACTCAAGAAAACATAGAACTAAATAAAATAAAGATCATCCCTAACTATGAAATACCTTAAATCTCTACCACAGCAACAACAACTAAACAATCAACCAATACAAAATAGCATTAAATGAAGAAAAGAAAATGCGCGCATTATGGTGCATCCACCATGCAAGCAATGTAGTCAATTGTCATGATTGCCATTCATTCAGCAAGACCAAACTTAGTGAATTATTTTAATTAGAGGCATAAGTGCACTCCCATTTACTCCCACGGTTATGCGCCGAGGGAAAACTATCGCCTAGTCACAACTGACTATGTGCGGTCGGTCATGCACGCTAAGCACCACATCATGTTGACACGTTAAGTTTTCTAAGGCAAAATTCATACATCATTTCTTCCACATCAACATTGTTACAAAAGTTTGTGTACAAATTTCCACACTGCAGCATTACATGGAAATGTACTAGCATAGATAATCGCCTAGCAGAAAACAAATGGAATCAAGCTAGCCTCACAGAATGTCTAGTGCCGACTGGTCTGGCAATCATGTCAATTTCATGCTCAAGAAAATCATCAAACATCCAGCATCACAATGTCATCAAATAGTACAAAATAATAATGCACCAAATAAAATATAAAAACTGAGTACTTACAGGGTCTCCAAAACCCGCGCAGTTTAGGTTGAAAAAAAATGTTTTTCAGTTCCTCCACGGCACCGGTGCCAGAAGTTAAGTTGGTCACAAGTACTGGTACGGTGAGTCTTGCACGTTTGTTAAAAAAAAAAAAGTCTGCCACGCGAGCAGCCCAACTTATAGACGCAGGGGGCGGCGCCCACCATCTCCACGTCGGTGCATAGTCCAGCGTCGGTGCAAAGTTTATGGGGGGTCTGGTAATTGTTTAAGTTGTTTAAGTGGCAAATCTGTATCATAGTCTTGCCAGCCCTAAGAGCTAAAATATCTTCTGAACTACATAATGTAAAAAATAAAATCTTTAAATATAAATTTTAAGAAATTTTACCAGCTGTACTCTGGATTAAATTTGAAATTACGGGCTATTAGCGGAAAGTTTATATTTATTCTTAAAGCGGTCTCAGAAGTGCCACGAAAAAACAAAAAGGCTACTAAATCGCAATTATCACTCTGATAGGTTATAATTAACCGAAAGACATATTCATTACGAAAACTATTACCCAGGCCAAATCTAACCAAATCTAACCATACTAAAAACTAAGCAATGGAGCTGTAATTTGGCTACAATACACGGTCAAAACCGATATACCATACAACACGTACACTGAGCTATCAGGTACACAACACTTAACGCTGCATTTGGCAAGGCACCGCGAGCAGTGCGCGTTACCGCTAACAGTCAACATGAGTGAAATCCGAGAAGCAATGGTCATAAGTGCATCGGCCTAGGTACACAGAGAAACATCGGGTTCACTCTGTTACATTTTCCCATTGGCCTTAACAATACAGCGACCTCGCTTAATAAATACCAAAACCATAAATCCAAAAACACAAGAACACATTGGGCCCAATGACGATGTAACATCAAAACACATTATCAAACTGTACCATCCACATGGTAAACCACACATATAGCAAAATAGCACTAGTGACCAAGGCTCTCTTGTCTACACTATTATACTGTAGACTTGGACTCACACAGTCATTTTCAAACTAAGTTATGCATAGCAGCAAACTGACATAGGATATTATCATTTGGAAAAATACCTATGCAGCAGACAAAGTTTGAAAATGAAATCAACTGCACAGCTGTTGTGTACTACAAAGACACAGATGTACAGATGCCTTGATTTCCAATATTCATTTAAGACATCAAAATTCAAAGCATTGTACTACTTAAAAACACAGTACTGGTGTCTTGGATTCCAATCCATTACAAATCAAAATCCAATGCACTGTACTAACTAGAAATCCAATAATTTTAGATTAACCTATCTCCTTAAGCAGTCCTTTACCTAAGACAGTCCCTTTACATAACAAAAAAACAAATAAACGCAAAACAATTAACTCAATGTTAATTTGTCCTATTCTCCTAACACTATTAAAGCATCCGATGCACTTGGAGGAATATTGAAGCTTTAAATGTCTTGTGGGCATTTAAAGTTGCAGAGGCATACCTTTAAAGGCCCACTGGTCACATTCAAGCTGTCAATGTTGGTAAAAGTTTTAATGGTGAAGCTTTAATGTCTTGTGGGCATTTAAAGTTGCAGAGGCACACCTTCAAAGGCCCACTGGTCACATTCAAGCTGTCAACGTTACTAAAAGTTTTAATGGTTTCTGCCGCAAGCGTGCAGACCGACGCAGAGGTGTAGGCGTAGCAGCGTGCACCTTGTTCAGTCTGCTTGGGCTTAGCAATAGCACGGCACGCAGTGTCCACAAAGGTCCCCATGCTGGTGTTGCCTCCGTCACTGCTGAACGAGGATGAAGGCTCTAACGGATAACTATTTGTTCTACCGGTCCTGGCTGTTCAGGTCCCGGGACATGGACATCTCCGGGCGCATGGTTCGGTATACCCCCCTGATCCTCTCTGGCATGGTCCACACCACCAGCTTCAGCATTGGGCTGGGCGACCTCTGCTATTCCACTCTGCCCTTGTCCGACTATGTCTGCCATGGCTGCGCTTTGCTGCGTCTTACTGCCAATTTAAAGTCTTATTCTATTAGCTGCATAGTGTCCCTGCACTGCTTTCTGTCACGTCTCTTTAATCCAACCATCCTGCTCGCAGCGCCACTTGTGATGGGGTGAGGTAAAGTCAGAAATTAGTATTGGATGGTGGTGGTTGGACTTAGTGACTCGGAGACGTGGTCATGTTGAGATAAACTTTTATTTCTACCAAAGACCAGAAACAGAAACCAGAAACCAGAAAGCAGTACCTGTAGAATAAACAAACAGGTAATCAGTAATGGTGCCAAAAATAAAATAAACAAGGCACATAACTAAACTAAGGCATATATCATCATGCAGTGAACGTACAACACTTTGATTTTAAAGACTCTGATAAAATCAAAGTGATGGTCATGTAACATATAGAATGTGTAGTAAAATACTAGATAGCAAATAAAATGAATGTGATGAAGCTCTATGCTCGTGCATAGTGCTCATACATTAGGGTTAGTACGGTACGGTTTTTGTTAACGGTTTGTTTTGTGCCGAAAGTCCGTGGGGCCTGCTGCCCACGTGAAATCTGTAAGACATGGTTAGCACGGGGATTTTTAGTGAGTTCTGTTTAGTGAGTTCTAGGCGGAAGCTGTGTCTGTCAGAGGTCTAGATCGGTAGTACGGGCTGTCTTGTCGTATGGAACGGTTTTTTTGTGTTTGAGATACCTAGCCCGTATTCCAAGACTCTGAAGCCTAGATTTCAGGTATGTTTCTATATATGTAGTATTGATAGTTGCTTAGTTAAAGACAGTATGCGTTGCTAAGAGTAATTTGCTTGTATAGTGTTGACCGGTTTTGGTTCAGTTATGTTGGTTTAGAATTCAGTGAAGTAACCGCTGTTTTTGTATACAATTGTTTACTGAGATAGATAACTAAAGGATTCTGATTGTACATTGCTTAACGTCCCGACAGCAACAAGGCTTTCTCAGGACGTGCCTGCACTGCTTGTGAAAAAAAAACTAAACAGAAAATTGAATGTATGTCGCCAGCCGGTCAAATACATTAAATAAACCTACAACATGGGGCCTAAATAAAGCTAAGACCATTTAGCAACACACATCCAATATCAAGAGCTACAGGCAGTGCAGACAGTAGGGAGAGTTTTAAAAAGGCAAATACAGGTGAATGGACAAAGGGTAGACAGAAACACATGCCCCAGAATAGAGAGAAAACCCCACCCTGTGGGGCTGACCAGGGTGACCCTGGGAACTAAAAAATACCTAACCCCACCCAAGTCCCCCAGGGCAGACCCGGGTGGGGCAGATAACTAAAGGAATGTGAGGTGTGTATGTCTAAGCCGCTAAGAAGATAGTACGTGGTTGGTTAAGCATAGTCTTTTCCAGTGATAGAGTAGTGTATAGCAAGAGTGTTAGGCTATAGTCTGTTTCAAGATAGTGACAGAGATATGGGGGTGTTACGGAAGTAGACAGTTTATGAAGCACGTGTGTGTGTGTGAATGAACATGTGAGTTATTTGTATCAGCCAGGTTACGTGACGTTTCTCATTTATCCAATATGTGGTGTGTTTAGCAAGTGTTACGTTGGGACTTTTGTTGTCTATTCAGAGTTCTTGTAAAGAGTGGAACGACGGACGCCGAGACATCGAGTCACAGGTGGGACCTAACGTGAGGTCATCCCTCCAGCAGCTCTTCACTGAGAGTGAGTCTGCCCGGGACCAAGACGCCCGAGTCAAAGCGAGAACTGCGCTACCGTACGAGAACGAGGACGTCCATGCCAAAGAGACAGGACGGCAAGAAGAAGCGTACGACGAAGGACTTTCACGCCTAGACGTGAGAAGGACCAACGTAACCAGGCAATAACATCAAACAGGTTGGAGACAGTGTGAAACTAAAACCTAGCCTGGCAAAGATATTGTGATGTGTATGTGATGTATATAGCTTGATAGTGTGAGCGGTTTTTTTGGTATATGTATATTGTATAAAGTCACTTTAGAAAGGGAGCCCATGTGTTTGTTTTACCGCATGAATGCGCCCGTCTGAGTCAGTGGCGGTGTATGTGTCTGTTGCGTGAGAGTCTGTGCGTATGACTGGGGGCAAGTCTGCGTGCGTTACAATGAAAAATAAGTCACAATACTAACTACAAAGTCATGCAAAGCACAAGTCAAAGAATAAAGCAGAGCACCAATACGCAAGTGCGCTATGCAGTCAGACCTGGCAAGGCGAGCACGCAAATGACTAACAAACGGGTAGTCACTCTGACCGGGGCCTCCCTAACAGGTCAGACCACATCAAGTTAAATGCAAAGTACTAAAAATAACATAGCAAAAGTAAAATTAAATCAGATGCTATGCCAGTGGTACAATAACTATGTGACTAAGCACTAATGAATAGTATATAGAAAATAACTAGTATCAAGGGGAAAGTAATGTGTGAACATGACACAAAAAGGAACTCACAAGACAACTGACTTACCATCAAATGAATAAGGACGTACACACAGCCTCATCATTCACTCAGTCTTTATTGCATTCGCACCGCAGACACGAGCGCAAACATTGAACATCAATGAAGAACGCAAACATCTACACGTACGACAATCATTCATGATAAAGAGGAAAGACAGGCAGAAAATGTGTGTACTTGAAGGGAAATTATGTGCATGTAACATAAAATAGCCTAGAATAAAGTATATCTACTAAAATGCAATCTAATGAATGTCACCATGCACTAAATAGAGGCATGGTCCACTTAATATGGCTACAAAGCACCTTTTAAGTTTCATACACATAGTAGTGAACAATGACCCTTGAGGTCGCATAACAGAAATGTCCTGTATTTCTTATAGTCACTCAAAGGCTTCACTTCTTACACATAGTAGAGAACAATGACCCTTGAGGTCGCATAACAAAGATGACCTATATCGCTCCCTGTCACACAGGCTAATAATACCTCTCAGCGATGTGAACCAAACCTATGTACTATGTCAAGTGAAATACTTAGTCATAAAATAGGAAGCAAATAATGACTAAAAGTCCAAATAAATAATAAAAGACCTAATGAATGGAATGAGTGACTGAATGAATCAATCAATTAATCCATCAGCTAGTCACTCGACCTATGGCTAGGCATGGCATACGGTCCGGCATAGCAACGTATAAACAACTTAAGCGGAAGTTCAGAATCAAAACAAACATGGCGCCTAAGAGACTGCGTCAGCTGTGAGTGACGTCACCAACACGGGAACATCACGCAAAGCTGCCGCCCTCCCTAGCTCGGTGATAGACAAGGGAAGACTCAAGAAAACATAGAACTAAATAAAATAAAGATCATCCCTAACTATGAAATACCTTAAATCTCTACCACAGCAACAACAACTAAACAATCAACCAATAAAAAATAGCATTAAATGAAGAAAAGAAAATGCGCGCATTATGGTGCATCCACCATGCAAGCAATGTAGTCAATTGTCATGATTGCCATTCATTCAGCAAGACCAAACTTAGCGAATTATTTTAATTAGAGGCATAAGTGCACTCCCATTTACTCCCACGGTTATGCGCCGAGGGAAAACTATCGCCTAGTCACAACTGACTACGTGCGGTCGGTCATGCACGCTAAGCGCCGCATCATGTTGACACGTTAAGTTTTCTAAGGCAAAATTCATACATCATTTCTTCCACATCAACATTGTTACAAAAGTTTGTGTACAAATTTCCACACTGCAGCATTACATGGAAATGTACTAGCATAGATAATCGCCTAGCAGAAAACAAATGGAATCAAGCTAGCCTCACAGAATGTCTAGCGCCGACTGGTCTGGCAATCATGTCAATTTCATGCTCAAGAAAATCATCAAACATCCAGCGTCACAATGTCATCAAATAGTACAAAATAATAATGCACCAAATACAATATAAAAACTGAGTACTTACAGGGTCTCCAAAACCCGCGCAGTTTAGGTTGAAAAAAAAAATGTTTTTCAGTTCCTCCACGGCACCGGTGCCAGAAGTTAAGTCGGTCACAAGTACCGGTACGGTGAGTCTTGCACGTTTGGTAACAAAAAAAAAAAAAGTCTGCCACGCGAGCAGCCCAACTTATAGACGCAGGGGGCGGCGCCCACCATCTCCACGTCGGTGCAAAGTCCAGCGTCGGTGCAAAGTTCAACTCACGGGGGGTCTGGTAATTGTTTAAGTTGTTTAAGTGGCAAATCTGTATCATAGTCTTGCCAGCCCTAAGAGCTAAAATATCTTCTGAACTACATAATGTAAAAAATAAAATCTTTAAATATAAATTTTAAGTTGAGAAATTTTACCAGCTGTACTCTGGATTAAATTTGAAATTACGGGCTATTAGCGGAAAGTTTATATTTATTCTTAAAGCGGTCTCAGAAGTGCCACAGAAAACCAAAAAGGCTACTAAATCGCAATTATCACTCTGATAGGTTATAATTAACCGAAAGACATATTCATTACGAAAACTATTACCCGGGCCAAATCTAACCATACTAAAAACTAAGCAATGGAGCTGTAATTTGGCTACAATACACGGTCAAAACCGATATACCATACAAACACTTAACGCTGCATTTGGCAAGGCACCACGAGCAGTGCGCGTTACCGCTAACAGTCGACACGAGTGAAATCCGAGAAGCAATGGTCATAAGTGCTATCGGCCTAGGTACACAGAGGAACATCGGGTTCACTCTGTTACACACGTACTATCTTCATAACGACTTGGGCACACACACCTCACATTCCTTAGTTATCCATCTCGGTAAATAACTACATAGAAAACACCGGTTGCCTCAATGAATTCAAAACCAACATAACTGAACCAAACCAGTCAACACTACACAACCGAATCAACTCCTATTAACGCATACTATCTTCAACGCAGTAACCATCAATAATACATATAGAAACATACCTGAATTCTAGGTTTCAGAGTCTTGGAATACGGGCTAAGTTATCTCACACACGTCTGTCCTCACTGACAGTAAAGCCCCGTACTGACGTTCCTACAGCTCTGTTCGCCTGAACTCACTAAAAAAGACGTGCCAAACGTTTCTTAAAGATTCCACGTGGGCCACGTGCCTCACGGAATATCGGCACAAAACAAATCGCTAACAAAAACTGTACCGTATTAAACCCACTGTGTGAACCCTATGCGTGAGCATAGAGTTTCACCACAATGGTGCTCTTCAAAAATCGCGTATACGCTATTTTGGCGCGAAATCCTTTTGGGACATAGCGGTCCCCTTACATATTTAGCGGAATCTTTATGACAAAACCTCAAATCCACCAGGTGAGGTTTTCGACACCAGGTCAAATTGCGGGAAATGCGGCATTTACGAAGTTTTCGTGTGTACAGCACGCATAATCATCAAGTGCGCACGTTAAAAATCCCTTTACCACTATTCGAAAAGAGAAGGCCCGGTAGGGGCGGTGAAATGGAAACAGAAATATATCACATGCACCGAAGTTAATAGTAGGGTGGAGGTTTGCACATAAAGTAGCGCTTAGTAGACGAAGACGTACAACAGACAATACCATCAGTCACATGCCCACCGCCCTTCAGATCTAAAAGTCATTACCAGGTAAACAGATAAACATATCATCACCGATCAGAATTATGTCCTCCAACAACCCCCTCCTCCCCCACCAGACCTTCGGCTGCTTCCAGTGGGAAACTAAACCCCTTACAACAAAGGCAGTCGCATGGTTTGCCACAAGCTTTGTCCTCTCATCCTCCTTTCATCCTCCCCAAAATCCTCTGCCCCTTCTATTTGATGACGTTTTTTTGTGGTAGGTGACTTGTTCTTTTATTGTCATTTCGTTTAGTACTATTGCACACAGAGTTGACTTTGGCGGCAGTACAGACACTTCAATCTGAAGCGCTTTCAGAATCTTGGCATTATTTATTCATTGAAAGTACCTGGTTGCAGTGACATGCGTGCCTGCTTGTGAGGCGGCGCTTCTGAATCTGTAGCAGTATCCCTCGTCCTCAGCCTAATGCGTAACTATATTCATGTTGACCTGCTATTTTGTGTATCATGAATAATTTTGTCATAAATTTACATGTGTTGGGTGGAGGGATGAATGGAGAGGAGGAGAAAGAACAGGTAATAAGTGATCATTTCTTATTAATCTCTTTGTGCATACAACGCCAGGTACTGTTTACAGTTTCTAACGGGTGTATGCATAAGGTGGCCTGTGTATAATCACTATTTGGTTTTCTTGATAATACCTGCTGCAAGTTCAACCTGAATTAATAAACTGATCTTCTTGTAAGATTGTTCAAAACAACTGATGTTTGCTGTAAATTATTTCTTATTTAGTCCTGTGCTGGTGGTTTGTTTGTGTGTGTGTGTGTGTGTGTGTGTGTGTGTGTGTGTGTGTGTGTGTGTGTGTGTGTGTGTGTGTGTGTGTGTGTGTGTGTGTGTGTGTGTGTGTGTACTAGACATCAACTCGCACTCACGGCAACAATGAAATGCCTGATTTATTTATTTTTCTATTACACTTTCCGTGCTAATTACCACTTTCCCGAAAAATCTTTCGATTAGGAATAGAAAAAAAAATATCTTAGAAGCAAAGTTCGTGTGATTTTAAAACAGTTTTCCGCAATACACACACAAAAAGCATCTGTTACCCTTTAAAAAGCCTCGCATCAGAGCTCGAGCCCATTACCAGATAGTGATAGACGTATGGCCACAACATGAGACGCAACTGCTACACTGACCTCGCTTTTTTTCAGTAGGCCTTATGAAGGAGTGATCTGTCTTTAATGTATTGTCTTTGCTGACACGCACACACAGATCGACGCGCTCTCAGAAGAGCATGCAGGTGACCAGTGTACTTAGTATTTCATGTACCTAGGTAAAGTCAACCTGCTTTCACACAAATTATAGCAAGACTAAATTGTACCGTGAAGTTCTAGTTTTGTCACCATTTTCTCAAGCCTATGAAGCGAAAGTGTAACTCATGTCACGTAAACTATAAAATTACGTAAAAACTAAAACATACGTCATGACAAATGATTTTTGACAAATCAATGACGCGTATGTCCTGCCCCCCTTATAGAACTCACTGACGCATTGGCAGATCTGCAAGACTTTTTTAATAGGAGATAATTCAACATCAGAATCAGGTAAAAGACTAAAGGTAGAGACCATTGACAGCGAGGACAGCTCTCATATAGAAGGGACTTTTGGGGTTATAGCTCATCCCATCTTGTTTTTAATATATAATTCTGCCAAAGTTATTTACAAGAGCATTTTTTCATTTTTTTTTCTGTTCATGTCGCTTCTGCAGGTGCACCTTGGTATGACTGAGGAGAAACGAAAGAAGGATTACTTACGGCTGAAAGGTGTCTGTGATTCTGAATACAGCAGCGAAACTACCCTCGATGAAACCAGTACAGACTGTACATGGCCAGAAACCTTACACTCTTTGAACGACAGTGTTGCCCAAGAGGAGCAGACTGGTGACAGTGATTGTGATCGCGTCGTCCTCATCATGCAGCGGCCAAAGCACTGGAAGTGTTGAGGACAATAATTGACAGTGTGCAGAGTGCGATGAATACGCACAAGACAGCTTCAAGCTTTTTACGAACTTCGTTTTTGAGGAAGAGTTTATTGTGTTTGATGGAAACGACACGCCGTGGGTATACTGTATTATCTGTCATAAGAAACTCCATGTCAGGTGTGCTCCATGTCAGGTGTGTGCCATTGCATCTGTAGATGAGGCAGTCTGCATGCATGGGTATTACAGTTGTGATTTGTGTCTGAATCAAACTCGGACATAAAAATGAACTTTGTAATTCAAGGTGCAGTTGTCATGTCCCCCCCCCCCCACCCCCTTTGCCCCCCCCCCCCCCCCCCCGCCCCCAAAACTAACAAGAACAATGAAGAGTCACTGCTGTACCGTGACTAAACCCTGGCAACCTGGATGAAATATTACATGATCCACACCATACTGAAAAGACACATGATGCACACGGATATAGACGTAAATTGACGTAAATAGACTGGACTAGCAGCAGTTCCCAGTGTGGGGGCGTGGGGAGGGGGGCATATGGGCCCGGTTTCTTCTTAAGCGTTTTCGTGGGGGTATCAGCTCCAGATCTGCTATGTTGAGTAACCAGTAACCAGATCCGGTCCATGCTCTGAATGCCCGCACTGACTGACTATCCATCTACAACAGATAAATAGAGAAAGCGTGGTTTTCGACTGCCCGCGGAGCAGCTGGCATTACGGTCTCAAGTGCGAGCACTTACGCCATCGGCCGGGGAAACACTGGGGCCCATATGGGGGGAGACGTTTTCAGACAGACTTCAGTAAAGTGATTGCCTGCACCATAATTTCTTGTAGACACTCGTAGTCTAGTAGATGCCCTTTATAGACGTTCTGCCGTTGACGAGATGGTGATTTTCTTCTGAGTAACAAAGGTTTGGGTATATCAAAAAGAAGTATGGGATGAATACATTACGCCCATGTGAAAATTGTGCTGCCGGAGAATGGAGACATTTTTCTGTAGCTAAGTTTGTGCCGACGTTACCGACAGACGATTGTCCGCCATTTGCAGTTTTATTTCGGGGGACCAGCTGGATACGCTATCCGCATTAGGAACTTTGCTTCAACAAATCGACCGCCTGGAGTCACAGTTTAAATATAATGATATTGTGAACTCTTTGTTGGAGACAACTCATAAAAATTACTGAAAATAATGTGTACATTGCGGAATACAATACAATACAATACAATACAATACAATACAATACTTTATTGTCCATGACATGGAAATTTTCCTTCGGCTTCGACATTAAAACACACACAAGAACACATGAAAATAGTAAACATACGTGCAGATATAATAACCGTGTACATGCTCACCGCCGTGAGATGGCTTTAGTCGCCTGCTCGGCGTTAAACCCCAATAACTAACTGTACATGCTCATACGCGCACACACTTGAACGCACATACAGACACATGCACGCAAGCACGCAAGCACTCATCCATGGACAATTATGTCACACACTTCACTGCGATGAAAAGTTACTATGCTCAAAATATTACTGGTCATAAGCCTAACAGTTACATCATGGAGTTCAGCATTATTTTACCCAGTTTTTTTTTTTACCTGCCTGCTTTTGGTACGCTTGATAAAAATCGCACAGCTTTTCACAAAAACTGACGATGTTTCACGTGCATTTGACACGTTCGTGGAAATTGATGAATTGTTGTCTATTGTTCCCTGTACAGTGGACTGTCTAGGGTCAACTTTTAACCCATTTGGATAGAAAGAACATTGTATTTTATTAGCGTACTTGCGACGATAAACAATGACACCAAAAAGTGGGGTGGCCCTTAAGTTTTGACCATTAGTATATTACCATATATGTCTATATTCTCATGTGTATGCACAAAACAAAAATAAATAAATAAATAATAACTTTAAATAAATAAATAAATAAATAAATAGTCAAAGAAATATGAGACACAAGAATGCTAAGTAAAGGATAGACTATGAACATGCACAGATGTTACTTGCCTTTTGATGGGTGTTCTGCGGTTTTATGTGGGGTGGTGTTGGGAATGGGTGGTATGGCAGCTATTACCATATACGTGTATATGTTCGCATCTTGTATGCTGATGTGTATGTACAAAACCTACATAACAAACAAACAAAAATAAATAAATAAATAATTTAAATAAAAAATTAAATAAGTAAATAATAAATAAATAAAATAAGTCAGAGATACCTGGGGCATATTAATGTGCATGCTAAGTACAGGATAGATTATGAACATGCACAGATGTATGCGTATTGAAAAATGTCTTCCTTTCCTCTCCTCCGCTCGTGATCGTGTGCATCAAGGAAATCCTTCCATCCATAATTAAATAGATAGATAATAAATAAAATGTACGTCAATAAATAAATAAATGAATCAATAATAAATAAATAAATAAACCATGTAATATAATGGAGAAGCCTACTATCTGTATTGGGTCTTATGCAGTCCTGATAAAATTTGATCACAAGAGTTCTTGTGAGTACTTGGTTGCAAAAACAAAAATTCCAACATTTAGGTGTTCAGCTGAACATAGTGATTTAGATGGAAAAGCTTCAGAGAATGATTGTAGTTTGCCTGGCTTGTGTCAAAGTCCGGACGGATAAGACCATGCTTGAGCAGTTGAAAATCCCATCTTCACTAATCAAAAAGAGCAGGCCTACACTTAGAGCCAGTATCTGGACAAAAAAATCTTCAGAATGTTGAAAATGGTCGGCAGACACTCGGCAAAACCTGCACGAAGCGAGTCTACTTTCAATATGCCTTCCCCCCACAAGACTATGGGAAAGACCAGGAAAAGAACGTATATGACGTAGATAAGATGTTCAAAGTTAATAAATAATAATAATTAATAATAATTACGGTATTTATAATGCGCTTATCTTATAATAATTATAACTCTAAGCGCGCACTCACAACTCGCGCACGCATGCGCACGCTTTTGACAATGACTCGCGTACCATAAATACATTACGACAGTCAGCTTAGGGTGGGGAGTGTGGTGGCGTTATAGTGCTAGAACTGTTGAAAGTGGTTAGTTTTGAGGCGGACTGGAAGGAGGAGAGAGAGTGTTTCTGACGGAGAGAGTGGGAAAGTTTTCCAGGTGGATGGACCGTAGACGGAGAAGGAGCGGGGTCCGAAAGTGCTGAGTTTGGTGCGGGGGATGTGGAGGCGGAGAGGGTCGGAGGCAGAGCGGAGGGAGCGGGAAGGAGTGTAGGGGTGAAGTAAGTTGGAGAGATAGGCAGGAGCGTTGTTGTTAAGGGATTTGTAGCAGAGAGACAGAATCTTGTATTGGATGCGTTGGGGGACGGGGAGCCAGTGAAGGAGTTTGAGCAGGGGACTGATGTGGTCGGATTTTTTCTTTCTGAGGACGAGGCGGGCAGCATTGTTCTGGACGCGC
Organism: Semisulcospira habei; assembly: GCA_036245525.1. Classification (NCBI taxonomy): domain Eukaryota; kingdom Metazoa; phylum Mollusca; class Gastropoda; family Semisulcospiridae; genus Semisulcospira; species Semisulcospira habei. Next base: position 99,316,743 of record BTPG01000001.1, read on the forward strand.
TGGAGAGTGAAAGTGGTGGAGTGAGGAAGGCTGGAAAGGAGAGAGTTGCAATAGTCGATGCGAGATAGGATGAGACAGACAGCGAGTTTAGTGGCAGCTTCGGTGGTGAGGTATTTTCTGATCTGACTGATGCGAAGGAGGTGGAAATAGCATGCCCGGGCCGTGGCAGAGACAAAGCTGGTCATGGAAAGAGAGGAATGGAGGATAATGCCGAGGTTCTTGGTCGAGTCAGAGATGGGGATGGGGTGCTGTCGAGTTGAAGATGGAGAGAGGGAGGGAGCTGGGAGAGTTTCTGGCGAGTGCCTACCAGCATGGCTTCCGTTTTGTCGTCATTTAGTTTAAGTTCGTTTGCTGTCATCCAGTTTTTCACATCTTCGTAGCAGTCAGCCGTGCGAGTGACTGAGTGTTGTCGAGTTTGTCTTTGTCTAGTAGTTGTGAGTCGTCAGCGTAGAGGTGGTGGTGTATGTGATGAGCCTGGATGATGTTGGACAGGGGAGAGGTGTATATTGTGAAAAGGACCGGGCCCAAGACGGACCCCTGTGGAACTCTGCAGGAGAGCCTGACTGGGTTAGAGGAGACGCCGTCGATGGTGACGGACTGCTGTCTGTCGGAGAGGTAGGAGAGAACCTATGAGTGAGCAGAGTCAGTGATGCCAAAGGAGTGGTGAAGGTTAGAGTGATCTATAGTGTCGAAGGCGGCAGAGAGATCGAGTAGCGCAAGAAGGGAGATGTTGTCCGAGTCGGTCGAGAGGAGCAGATTGCTCAGGATATGTAGAAGGGCTGTTTCAGTGCTGTGATGTTTGTGATAGGCAAACTGGAAGGGACTGAGGAGACTGTTGTCGGCGAGGTGGAGGTTGGGCTGGTTGAGAAAAACCTTCTCAAGAAGCTTGGACAGGAAGGAGAGATTGGAGACTGGGCGATAGTTCTTGAGTTCGTTTGGGTCGAGGTTGTGTTTTTTGAGGAGTTCAAACCCAAAATAATCTCCGTCTCACTTCAGGAGCAAAGTAAACCTGCATGAACCGTGCGCTTCTGATTGACTTCGAAGTCATCTCGCTGACAGCCATTTTTAAACTAACGACGCGAGTATGCTTACGGCATTAAAAATATTACTTTTTAAATTGTTTTATTTTATCGTAAATATATATATATACATCTTTACTTGCTGATGATTTTATTTTGATCACTGGAATAAACTTGTAACTTGTATGATTGAAATTTTCATTGTTGTGCACAATAAATGTCTTGCGTCTTATCTGGGCCGCCTACGAGGACTGGTTCCCCCTCAGAGAACAAACAGCGTTCGAAAAACACTTCTACAAAAATGTCTCCATCATAAGGACAATTATTGTTGTTATGCAAAAACTATATGACATTCGTACTTTCGTTTCGTACCTGCAAACCAATGTTACTCTCTTTGACTAACTATACTCAGAGGCAAAAGAAGCGCGAAAACAGTAGAGAAGTCTCGTTACGATGTAATTTTGACAATAAATTCATAATTACTGTGTACAGTAAATTTACACAACAATCAAGCATCACAGACGTGTGCATCTTAACGTCGTTCTGATACAAAATGGCGTCATTCTACCAACATTCAGAAGACAAACACTGTCAATAACGTGTATGACCACCCAGGGCGTTGATCAGAGCACTTCATCTCCGCCACATGGACCTCACAAAAGTGTGTATTTGTGCTTGCGGTATCATGTGCCAGACGCGGCCAATGGCGGCACTTAGCTGGGCAGCGGTTTGAGGTATGGGCACCAACTTGTTGAGCTTCCTCTGCAGAGCATCCCAAAACTATTCAGTTGAGTTAAGGTCAGGTGAGCGAGCTGGATCCCCATTGATGTTGTGGAGCAGATTGATGTTGTGTTGCAGGAAGGCTTGTGTGACACATTGCCGTGTGCGGCCTTGCAGTATCTTGTTGGTACAGGTGGTTTGGGTGACGCTGGAAGAATGGCACCGCATGATGTCTCAGCACTTGGTTGATGTACCGGTCAGCATTGACGCCATTTCCTCGAACTCGGCCGACATTTTGGACGACCACACTCCTATCTGCTGGTTAACCCCGATTGCACCCGATATCATTACGCTTTTACCTCCCAATCTGCTCCGCTGCAAGATGTTAGCAGCTCGAAACCGCTGTCCATGTCTTCGCCAGATCCTGATACGGCCATCAGACGGATCAATGCAGAACCTGCTTTCGTCAGTGAAGAGGACCCTGTGCCAGTCACGATGACACCAGTTGATGTGGTATTGCGCCCACTGAAGACGGTTCCGGCGGTGCCAAACAGCCAAGATGGGTCGCTGAGCTGGACGCCTACAATTCAGCTCTCCTGAAATCAGCCTTCGAAGTACGGTGCGGGCACTAATCGGTCTCCCGTGCCTGCCAAGGGTGTTTCTGGCCGTGTTGGCAGCGGTCTCGTAGGCATTCCTCATATGCTGACGTCGGATAATACGGTCTTGTGCTGCTGTCGTTGCCTTCGGCCTGCCGCTCCTCGGACGATCATTAGTGGTGATGGTTGTCTGGAAACGGCTCTGAAGGCGATAGACAGTGGAGACATGCACGCCCAGAGCTATAGCGACCTGCTGTGGTGACTCCCCGGCGTCCAGACGTCCCAGTGCTCTTTCACGATCTTGGGCTGAAAGTCTTGGCATCTTGATTTAGCAGCAGATTTGGACTTTTTAAAACATTTTCCAGGCGGAGTATTAGCCTGTGTTCACTAAGCAGCGTGAGCTGATGTTCACATTTCTGCACGTGGTGCAAGTGGGTCACATGATGCATACTGAACCGGTGCAGAGAAGGGTGACTCAGCACTAATCGCACAGTGCTATGGGTAAAACAACGGCTAGTACTGCAAAAACTAAGCTTGCTGCACGTGCTGACAACATTCACTTCGATCTGTAATCAAATTATTAACGTTTTAATGGTTCCTTTCTTTTTCGCGTTTTTTAAGACTCATAGTTTACTTAGGCCTACCTGTGCAGAAATTGCGTGATCTGCTATCAGTAGCGGGATATGCCCACATGTAGGTAGGATCACCCATAATTTCATACTGTAAACACATAAAAATTTATATTACCACAGAAGAGTGCATAAAAATGTGTAACTGTGCTCTTCTTCTTCTTCTTCAGCGTTCCCGAGTTTCTGCCTCAGATGTCAAGATTAATATCCATCTGAGGCATAATCCATGAGGGTTGCGTGTGTGCTCGTTTCCCTGTCGGGTTTACAAACTTTACCAGATGGCATAGTTAGCGACACTCCGACTTCGTTGGTCATTGGTTTGCCCATGGTTGGTTTTCTGTCGGGGTTTGCTCCCCTAGCCCTTGCCTCTCCCGAGGCACCCACAAGGCAGTGGGGTTATTTACCCATAGTTGGGAGTCTGATTCACGGGCATCAGGGCATATCCACACACCGGTGGGCATGCTTCCGAGTCCCTTGTAGTTCAACCTGAATCCGTAAGGTGTTTAGTTACCGTGTGTCGCCGCGAGTAGGCACTACATGAGACTTGTTGTTGGAGAGGCTATGTACTGGCAGAGAGAGACTGACGCATTCCGCCCTCCTTTTCGCAATACTGCTAGCCAGCGGTGGAAGCTGAGAGTAAGAAGTGACAAGCACTACCACTGCGCTACCACACTAGACGCATCACAACAAACATTTTGACACGCATAATCGTGCAACATTTCAAAGCTCCACCTTTTATAATTTATGAAAAATCACAACTTGATTTGGCGAAAATGAGACGATTTGCTCCATAAAATGTTAAGTCGCATAACTACATAATCTCCCTTTTCTGTACTGATTAAACCCAATACCTAGTTTGTACTAATTATTTTGTAGCTCCAGTACTTGTCCCCCACCCGGGTCTGCCCTGGGGGACTTGGGTGGGGTTAACTACTTTTAGTTCCCAGGGTCACCCTGGTCAGCCCCACAGGGTGGGTTTTCCCCTCTATTCTGGGGCATGTGTTTCTGTCTACCCTTGGTCCATTCACCTGTATTTTCCTTTTTTACTCTCTCTACTGTCTGCGCTGCCTGTAGCTTTTGATATTGGATGTGTGTTGCAAAATGGTCTTAGTTTATTTAGCGTATGAACCGGCTGGTGACATACATTCAATGTTCTGTTTAGTTGTGGGTTTTTTTCACAAGCAGTGAAGGCACGTCCTAAGAAAGTCTTGTTGCTGTCGGGACAGAACAGAACAGAACAGAACAGAAGTTTATTGCAGTAGGCTAACAGCCCTTATGCAAGGGGGGGGGGGGGGATATGGGGGTTACAAACCCGGACTTCAAAATATTACCATAAATGGACATCATCAAATTTGACTGGAAACCAGTCAGACCCGAAATGGTATGCCAAATCAGTTCTTTTATAGTTCGACTCTACGCCGCAAGGCGACAATGTCCGATTGACGAAATAGACCGTGAAGACCGTCAGTCACCCTAGGAAACACATGGACACGTCCACAATAGTGCGCATGGACTGCAGTCCGCCAGTCAGCTGTTCGATCAGTTTCTCCCTGTCAGCATTGGGCCAGTGATCTAGATTGTGTAGAATGACCCGTTCCTCCTGGGTCAGGAGATCAGGGACACGCTTCACAAGCCAGTAGAAAGGTTTCCTGTTGTCAGATGACCAGTCAAAGTGGAACACAAAGTCGTCCGTCTCACATATAGCATCTCCTTTGCTGTCATCGGGATTGAGAACGACTCTGTGGAATTCACGATTTCTTCGTTTGTCTCTGATTTTCCTTTGTAAGGGCACATCTGTCAATGTTGCAATATAGTCCATGATAATGTTAATATTATATAGCCTTCTGCCATTGCGTTCATTATGACACTGTCAGTCTTACTGCCACACGGATCGGGTACTGTACTGTTCTGGGGTGCACTTGCACCTGCTGGAAGGTCAATACTGCACGGATTTTCCGGCACGGTAGCTGTACCCAACACACCGTCACCAGGCAGTAAGCGGCATGATGCACGTGAACTCACTGAGCGATCTGCTGGCGTGTAGTTGACGTGTTGTGGCGTGTCGGTTTCACCTGTTATTGTTTCAGTTGATGGTGTTGCCATAAATAAAGAATGCAAATGATCATGTTCGTTTTCACTTGCCTCAGTCTCTTGTTGTCCTCTCCTCCTTTCCTCCGCCCTTTGTCTGTCACGGCGAAGCTGACTGGGCGACTTTTTCCTGTAGTAGCTGTTGGCGGGTCGGTGTGTAGGAGCCATGTTGTCAGGTGGCTGGCCGGTCGTCAGTCTCAACACGACGACCGTAGTGTTGTTTTCCCCGGCCACTTTCCACGATGTTAGGTGGCTATTTTGCAGCAGGGCCTCTAGTGTGGCTTCCAGTGTTGGCGGTAGACCGGCAACAGGCATTTTGTCCAAGTAATTTGGAAAAAAGAAGATACTCGAGGACAGAGGCAATATTTTGCTGCTGACGTAAGGGGAAGGCACCGCTGTCGGGACGTTAAGCAATTACAACCATCCAGTAATGGTATACTTTAGAAGATATGCCATCCTAACAAAACATTTCTTTAAACAACGTCGAACTTACTATACTAGCAGTCTATACTCGCGCTGTTTTCCGTGTAGCACGCTTAGCGGACCCCGACTAAAGGGGCGGAGCCAAATGTTCGCGCGAAAAATAGTGGCTCGGTCTATTGCAGGCTTGAACCGATTGTCAGTGTAAACTTGAATCATTTTTGTCACTTGAATTAGTTCTCTGGGCTGGCCCCTAAGTCTCATACACATCACATAAAGTAAGAAACAAGGCAGCAGTCCTCCCTGTCACAGGTTAGTAACCAGTATTTTACAATGGCATTTATCGAGTAGGCTCTTGGAGAGTTTCGGTGGGGTCACTAAAAATGGCGTGAATCGCACAAACATTACATGTGCGAATAATTTCTTTTCTTTAGTCGTTTCCTGGATGGGGTTTTGTGTGAGTTGTTTTATTTGGGACTATTTGTTACATTCATCGGTTATCCTGCTTTCAGGTCATGAACCACACACACATTTGGCCTTGACCAATGATTAAATTAATTCTCTATGTTGGCCCCAATATGTATACATAAGCTGACTAGATTGTCTGTCCGGAAACAACCTCAGGTTTGACCAGAACAAACGGATTTGTTTAAATCAGTATGTAAGACCTGCACAACTCGTTTTTTAAACCCCTGATCAGATAGGAAAAGTCTTGCATTTCTCACAGACGTACAAACCTGTTTGGTTCTGTTGAGAGTTGTTTAACTTTGTGCTGACAGATGTAATCTAAACAATTCTCATACCTGCTGTGCAAATGGGAGACCATATGTGGCCAATGAAAGAGTTTTAGTACTCAGCTGGAGTTTAACAGCTGTTCCAAAGGAAGCGAATTGCTAACTATGCCCTATAAATCCATACCATCTCTTTCCAAAAGCAAGCCGGCAGTAGGCCATTTATGTGTGTGTTCCTCAGTGTTTTGCCATTTATGTTTACATTTTGTCATCGAAGAAGACATCTAATAGACGAAAAGCAAATCTAGTGCCTCTGTGCTGTTTAGATCTGACCTAATCTTGCATACACAGTCTCCACTTTTCTCCCGGGCAAGACTTTTAGGCCTGCGGCCAGATTTTAAAAAGAATAAACCAAATTTCAATGGGAAATGTATAATTTGATTTGTATTAGAAATCAGACCGATTTAGATATTCAGCACCTGTACATGAGTATTTTAGCAAAGATATCTCTTGGGATCTTTGAAATATAAGGCCATCTCACGGCGGCTGAATGGGAATGCGTTGTTGTTTTTTCTCAGATGACTGTCGGGTGCAGCAAGAGCTCAAGAGGCCCGAGGGGATGAGTGATATTCATGCGCCCTAAACAGCTACCTGTCAGCTTCCGATATGAGAGCCATCACTTCAGTGTAAATGGTTGTTTTCTTCTTCTTTTTTTTTTTTTTTTTTTTTTCAGTTCCAAAGGACTTCAAATGAAATATATCAATTGATTCATAACGCAGTTTTTTTGGATGTTTGACTTAGGCGTTCTGTCTTAAAAGCTTCATATGCGCTTTCTAATACTGTCCGCACATTTATTTTTTATCTTCAGCAACATCATCCGGTGCAACAGTGCCTGTAGAAATACTGATGAGGACCACATTACCCGCACATAGATTCACTCAGCTCGATACGTTTTCATCTACTGTACAGACAGCTTGTTTGGCTTTTGTATGTTCGACTCCTGTGGATCTGAGTGGTCTTCAAATAGATCATGTCCCACAGTTGCACGAAAAAAAAATCACGTGCGGATTCAGATGTGAAGTAGAAAGTACCAACTGCTCATGCCATTAGGCTAAATTTAGTTTTACCTCCTGCAGTCTGTCTTATTTACAGTCATGGAGAAGAACCAGCTCTGTCGAGATTGTCTCCTGAAACATTCCCAAATAAGCCAACTACGACGCATTGCTATGGACCAGAAGTCTGGAAAATTACACTAAAGCCCCTGATCCCACCAAACATGGATGGAAGCTGGAAACAGAAGACAAGAACGTTTAGGCTCTTGACTATACTAATGGTCAAAACTTAAGGGGAACTTTTTATCGCAGACGCACCGACAACACCACACAAATAATGACTTGGAGTCAGTACTTTGCTAGTTTATTCAGTAACAATTTCATTTAAGTTTTGAGTACATCAAGCAATTGTAACAACAGCAGTACGTTAGAAATGTTCACCTCATTTGAAAAGTCGCACAAGACTGATCCAGTCAGTAGCGAGTGTACCCACCACATACAGCCAAGCATTCAATGCAGCGTTGACGCATGGAGTTCACCAGGGCTCGGAAAACATGTTGTGGGATCGCTTCCCACTCTTGATGCAGGAACTGAGTCAGCTGGGGGACGCCTTGAGGTGGGGGTGGCTGCTGACTACACGTTGCCACAGATGGGATCAGGTGAACGAGCTGGCCCGTCCATCCTCATGATGCCCCGTTGCTCAAGGTACTCATCCACCACACGGGCGCGATGAGGTCGAGCGTTGTCGTCCTGCAGAACAGCATTGTCACCTATGGCTTGGAGAGCTGGCTGGATAAAGGGCCCCGATAGCGCAGTCCAGTCAGGGTGACTCGGATGACGTGGAGGGAGGTCCTGCCTTTCCTGCTGAAGCCTGCCCAGACCATGACTGAGCCTCCTCCGTAGCGATCTACCTCATGGACGCATCCATCCGTGAATCGCTCGCCCTGGTGTCTCCAGACCCTCACCATGCCGTCGAAGGACACAGCGAACCGTGACTCATCTTTAAACAGAACCCGAGTCCAATGGAGTCTGTTCCACCTCGCATGTTGACGACACCAGGCAACCCGGGCTCTCCGATGAGCTGCAGTGAGGGGTATTCTCATTGCTGCTCTGCATGAAGCCAGGCAAATTTCACGCAGACGTCGGCAGACTGTGCTTCTGCTGACTTTAACGTTTGCAGCTGGCATCAGTTGACGTCGCAGAGCGGTTGACGTGACAGTTCGGTCGCGCAGAACCGCCACACAGAGGTATCTTAATTCCCTTCTGCTGGTGCAGCGCGGGCGTCCTGAGCAGGGTCGTCGTTCTGCCCTTCCAGTTTCTTGGAATCGTGCCAGCAGCCTCTGGATCACTGAATGGGACACCCCCAAGACCTCTCCCATCTTCTCGTCCGGAAATTCCATCCTGCAGCCATGCTAGCGCCCGGCCTTGATCTACTGGCGTTAGGCATCGTCGTGGTGGCATGGTTAGGAAAGTGACAATTATGCCCCTACTGTACCGGTATATGTAGCGAAACAGAAGTGTTCACGACTGACCCCTTTAGCACGTGCATCACGACTTTACCGATTTTTTTTCACCTGCCTGCCTTTGGTACGCTTGCCAATATCGCACAACTTTTCACCCAAAAAATGACGATGTTTCACGTGCATTTGACACGTTCGTGGAAATTGATGAATTGTTGTCTATTGTTCCCTGTACAGTGGACTGTCTAAATTCAACTTTTAAGCCATTTGGATCGAAAGAACGTTGTATTTTATTAGCGTACTTGCGAGGATAAACAATGACAGAAAAACGTGGGGTGGCCCTTAAGTTTTGAGCATTAGTATAGATGAATTTCATACCAGCATTCGAAGCAGGTCTTATTCTTCTACCGTGCTTATGTGTCAGCTCATGGACAATACCAACGTGCGTCTGTGTAATTAATGCTTTGAAATGTATACATATGTGCCGGCTTCAGGACTATTAGAATCAAAGCTCAGAGAAAGCTCGTGATGAACATCAGCAGACGATGACAAAGACGATGATGACGATAAAGATTATTTAGATTCGTAATTCTCTTGCGGAAAACTTCAAATGGTAGAACAGTTTTCAAGCATGTCTGTTAATATTGGTGTAAAAATACTTAAAGGTGGTAAGGTAGACGAACGTTTTGAAAGTGGACCAAAAAAAATCCTCTTTTTTTTCTACAAAAATCATGGTTAATTTTATACAAACCAAGAGGAATCATGGTTAATTTGTTTTTCTTATCTTCTTTTTAATTTGGCTAGAACATTTGAGGAGAGATTTAAACATTAAACTTGGTAAGGTTTAAGCGATTTGTATTGCTTGTTAAATTGCTTGTGTGTGGCGGTGTGAAGTAGATTATTGATAATGTCTACGACATATTTTGCACACTTTATTCCATGAATGAAATGAAATTTTAATGACTGTATAGTTAATACATGGTTCATACTTAGTGTTCGTGCCATTTATCTAATATTTGTACCTTGGAAGCAGGATGAGAGGTTATTTTATAAGAAACAGAAAGACGAGCGTTCTGATTATTACTTGCATGCATTATTTTTGTCAAATATGCCCAAAAGCTCTCATTTCATGTGCTTATAGTATACATAACACAGATGTAAAAGCTACAACTTTGCCAAATGTGGGCTCAGATCTTGCTAGAGGGCCATATTACCTTTGCCGCAAAATGACAATTTTTAAATCTTTAATTGACTTCTGTGACCTTGACGTTTACACAAGGTCATCAAAAGATACGTGTGTAAAATCTTACTACAGCCAACTACCCTTGTGCCAAGTATGAACTTAATGACTTGTACAGTTTGTAATAAATTTTATTTTTTATTTCCTGTAAATACATAGGAGTGACGAACCACTGGACGGACAGATGGACAGCTTTTACAAATGTTTTACTGCTCCAGTATTGCTGTTAGCATTCTAACGTTTGGACTGATGTGCTGGGGCAGACATTGTGTATAAAAGATCAAGATGTCTTAACAAAGTAATCAGGAAAGCGGGCGGCGTGGTTGGTAGAGCACAAGATACTTAGGACGCACTGTATAACTGACGGATTACGAACAAACTGGTTGACATTCTTTATTGCAAAACACATCCACTTAGATATGAATTTGACAGTAGACGTATCGAACGAAGTGGCAGACTTCAAGTAGCCAAAAGTAGTATATCACGTCATGCCAACTCCATTGTACTTCAGGCTGTTACCCTTTTCAACAACAATATCAGTAGATAGTTCCTGTCAGCATTCTTTAGTCCTAACCCATTCAGTAGTTCATTGCAACATTGCTAACACTAGAAACACATGGGGCATGCAACCATAAGTGTTTCTGATGCCAGGAGTGTTACAAAGGTACTGTACGTCTGTTACAGTTCATTTCTTTAACTAAGAGTTATAGTTTATTTAATTAATTGAATGAGTGAATGACGAATGGATGTGTGTGCTCCTCAGTGTTTTGCCATGCGTTGTTCCCCATGAAGGATTAATAAAGTAGTATTGTGTTTGATTGTTTTTGTATTGTATTGTATTGTATTGTATTGTATTGTATTGTATTGTATTGTATTGTATTGTATTGTATTGTATTGCGCGGGTGTGTGTGAGCGCGCTTGTGACTTACTTTTGCTATCACACGCGAGCCAAATTAAATAACGTGGCAAAGATTACATGCTGTGATCAATGTGTTCAGTCCACCCTGTGATCTAGTCTATGCCACAACCACAGTGATTGATGACACATTCTTAATTATAACGTTTCTTTCTAAAGTCTTAGCTATAATCAGGTATCAGAGAGTTTTGTTTAACGGGACTAGTACTGTAAATTGCTGCTGCAGATTATGTAATAATAATAATATTGTCAATTTCTATAGCGCCTAATCACCATAGGTGCTTTAGGCTCATTACATATTATACTGAAAAAATAATACTGAGACAGAAAATCAAAATGACAAAAATTGCAACAAAATGCATGCATGTGTGTGTGCGTGCGTGTGTGTGCGTGAGCGCGCGCATGTGTGGGGGTGGGACTTAATAAGAAATATGCTTTTGTGCCTGCGGGTGGGTCTGTGTTCGAGGGGGGGGGGGGGGCACAGGGCGGGGGGAGCGAAAGAAATGGAGCACTTTGCCATTGTTTCGTGCAGTGTTTAATGTGTAATTATGTTTTTGCTTTGATATATGATGTGAACCAAAGGAAAATTTCCATTTTATGTGTAAAATTAAATGGATAATACATTTTTTTCAGTTCAATTCAATGTACAGACCAGCACGCATTCCGCAATGTACAAAGTTACAGACCAGCAGACACTTTCCAAGTAAAAGCACTATGTACATGTAGCGGGAGACAGGCGCCCAGCTCAGCAGCACTTAACTGACCATGAGCTGTGACAGTCAATCCAGCTTATGCAGAAAACTGAGTAGCGTAGGAACCCGCGATGGGGAACACTAGGGGGGGGGGGGGGGGGGGCAGAGAAGCCCTGGCAGGGATGGAGAGAGAGAGAAGTTTGATCCCGAATAATACAAATCAAGAGCAGACAGACAGACAGGAGAAGAGAGAGAGAGGAGGAGGAGGAGGATGCTGAAACGTTTTTATTCAGGATAACAGTTTTAGGCATGAGAATGCCTCTCTTACAAAATGTCCTGCAAAGAGCATTAAACGTGTATAGCTTAACGTCTTTTGGATTTCAAAGACCAGAAAGGATCTGAACAAATTTTGACCCCAGCTGGCTTCGAACGCTCTACCGCCTGACCCGAGAGAGAGAGAGAGAGAGAGAGAGAGAGAGAGAGAGAGAGAGAGAGAGAGAGAGAGAGAGAGAGAGAGAGAGAGAGAGAGAGAGAGAGAATCATCAAGGATGTTCCAGAAGCCGCATGGCAAACAAACAAGCGGCACAGACATGACGCACTCATACACACTGCGTAACACGTACACTGTTGTCTGCGTTTCTCGTGTGGCCCGAGACCATTTTCATTCGTTTTTCAGTGGAACTCATGTGTCCAAAATTTGCTCTATATGGCAAGCGATACTGAAAACATCTTTAAGTACTATATTTTCGTAAATCCACGGGGCGATAGGGATGTACACTTAAGTGAACAGCGAGGGAAGGGAGCGAACTGCAGGTTTTTGACAGTTGGATAGTTTGCAATACCGCGTTCTTTCCCATGCATTGGGCAAGAATGTTTTTGAGCCGCAAACTAAAACTGATCACATTTGTTTCTCTCCAGTGGCGGATCCAGGGGGGGGGGTTGACCCCCCGTGCCCCCGTCAGCCCTGACCCAATAAAAAAAAAAAATAATGGTTATTTGTAGACGTTGTGTTTTACTATATACTAGTATATTTGATAGTTCTTCTTTTCTTGTAGGGTGTATTTCATAACTATCTCACGGGATCGGTGTGTGGGCCTAGTGTGTTCATGGACCTATAGTCAGATATCCTGACTTGAGCACTGCTGACCTGCACCTGTCACAGTACTTCACCCAGACATAGCACTGACGGAAGCCAGCTTGAGCCTCAGGAATACAATCATTCTCTTCACAAAAACGAATCAACCTGTTGTTAATGACAAAACTGTACAACTTACTGATAACGTTCAAAAGAGAAATTCCTCTGTAGTTGTCAACATTTCTAGGGTTACCCTTTTTGTGTAGTGGAAATATCACAGCCATGGTCCAGCTTTCAGGGTATTCCGCACTTTGAAACACACGATTGAACAAAGGATGCAGAAATTTCACAAGGATTTCACCTGCATGATGAAAAAGGTCAGTGGGCAAGCCATCAGGGCCTGATGCTTTCCCTTTCTTCATACTATTAATAGCACTGCGAATTTCATCCTGCGTGATTTCCTCGTCAAATTTTGCATTGTGACAACCATCACAATCATCAGATAATATATGGTCATTCAAAACACCCTCGGCCTGTCTGCTGAAACCTGAATCATCAACATTCTGATCCACATTTAGCAAATTACGAAAATAATCATACCACACGCGTGGTGAAATAACATCAGAACACAACTTCTTAACGCCAGTCAGAGACTTTATTTTTTGCCAAAATGTTCTTGAATTTGCATCGTTACATGCATCGTTGAGCTCATTCAAAACCCGTGCGTTGTACTCTACTTGTTTTGTTTTACACAACTTCTTAAATTCTTTCTTCATGTCAAGATACTTCCCTAAGTCGTCATGTGTGTTTGTGTGTCTGAACTGCTTCAACTGTATGTACTTGTTTTGTTTTGCTAACTCGCAGTCCGAGTCCCACCACGGCGGCTGTGCACGGGATTCACCACCTACCTTCTTACCTGACCTCATTTTGTCAGCCGCCTTCTGAATGAATGCTACAAAACAGGCCGACCCTTCTTCTACACTCGAGTCAAGCGCTGACGAAAAGTGTTGAAATTGAGTCTCCTCAGTGAGTCTTCAATGTATGCCCAAAAGGACTCAGCGTAGTTTTCTTTCCAAACAAATTTAACCCCTTCCTCTAGTATTATATCATCATTTAAATCATCATCATCACATGAATAAACAGACTGAATAGAAGTAAACGTGGTTACAATGGGGAAATGGTCTGACTCGCACCTGTCTGCAACAAACATATCGGTCACTAGGTCAAACACGGATTGAGAGCAAATACAGTAGTCCACCACACTTTTGCCTCTGTTGGCCACACACGTAATTTCTCCCTCACTGTCACCTTTCGTTCTGCCATTGACAATAAACAAACAGTACTCTTGACATAGTTCTATCAGTTTCCGACCAAAACTGTTTACGCCAATATCGTTTGACCTCCGTGGGCTTTGTGGTACATCCTCTAGCAGATCTGTTAATTCCTGTAAAGGCTGCACGTGTGTATTATCATCAATAAAATCAGTATCAGACAGACCGGCGGTGCGGGCGTTAAAATCGCCACATAATAGCCAAGGCAGCTCAGGATGAGCACGTAACACTTGAGCCATGTAGTTTTCTAACACTTCAAAACCATCAACGTTATCTTCACCATATACAACAGAACGCTCTGGAGCCACATACACAAATGCTGCCAGAACATCAGATGCAGAGTTCAAAACAGACTTACCGATCTTTAGAAACACAATATCCTCAGCTGCCTGCATTAAACGCAACACATGACAGGCTATAGATTTATGTACACACACGGCCACGCCCCCTTTCAACTTTTGTGTACGTCATGAAAAAAACACCTGATACTCTGGAAAGGTATCCTCTATAACATTTTGCTTACATGACCAGATCTCTGAAAATGCAAAAATTTGACACTTTTCACAGAACTGCCTAAAAGAAACACTTTTCAGCTTATTTACAAGACCTTGGATATTCCATGCCATGATGCGAAACACAGAGCTACCACTTTCACCACTACCACTTTCATCATCACAGTGTGCTGGTGTGGGTTTGAGTGTGGGCACTTGAGTGTGTGTGTGTGCAGGTAAGTCGTCCTTTGAAGACACATGGTGAGGGCCCTGGGGGTCTAAATGAGGGACGGGCTGTCTTCTCCTGGTTGCTGGGTCAACATGCCGGCCTGCCCCTCATTTCTGCCCCCTGCGCTCCACTGGCCTCTGGGTAGCAGCGTCGTATGCGTGGGTCTTTCCCTCAACAACGAGGGAGTCGAAGCGGAGGAAGGCCTTCTTCCCCGCCTGCTTGGCCTCCTTGAGGAAGGGTAGCAGCTTGCGGCGCACGTCCCTCACCCGAGGGGTGAAGTCCTCAGAGATGTAGACCCGGGACCTGTTCTCCTTCAGCGTTCTGCGCTCAAACAGGATCCGCTTCTTGTCTTTGTACTTGTTGAAGCACACGATGATGCCTTCAGACGATGGGCACGCTCCACCTCGATCTCCTCCTCTATGCCCATCTCGTCCTTCAACATTGACTTAACAGCTTTCTCACAGTCCGCCCAAGTCTCTGAGCGCCCCTGGGGGTGGGGGATTCCGTGAAAGATCAGATTCTTGCGTCTGCTCCGCCCCTCCAAATCATCCAGCTTATCCTCCAGCTGCGTAACTTTCTCCTTCAACTCTTTGTTTTCTTTCATCACCGCAGTAAAGTCACTCTGAATTTTGTCCATCTGCTCCTGCATTGTAGCTTTCATACTGTCCATCTTTTTGTCCATCACATTCAACATTTTAAACACATCCGCAATAGTCGGCTCAGACACTGCGTTTGTCTCACCCCCGGGCGACTGGTTGTCTTGGTTCCCGTGGCATGTCAAAAGAGTCTGTCGTTTCGGTGGGCCTGGGTTCGCTTCGACATCGCCGCACCGGAGCAGAAAGCCGACCAAAAACACGAGTATGACTGCCACCGGTCCGCTGACAATGACAGTGCGGTAACGTAGGGCTGCCTTCCTCTGTGCTTTGCGTGCCATGAAGTTTTGAAAAGTCCAGTAAAAGGTACCGCAAATGGCACGAAAAGCTACCGAACTGATCGGCATGATGAGCTGAATCACCCTGTCGTTGTTCTAAAGTCACTAATTAAGTAATTATGTTGAAAAATGCTAAAAATGTGCGGAGCCGCTCTTCTACTGTGTGACGTCGATCGTGAGCACAACTCACCTGTGTGTGTGTGTGTGTGTGTGTGAGAGAGAGAGAGAGAGAGAGAGAGAGAGAGAGAGAGAGAGAGAGAGAGAGAGAGAGAGAGAGAGAGAGAGAGAGAGAGAGAGAGAGAGAGAGAGAGAGAGAATTTTCCTTTGTGTACATCATTAATATACCGTCAGCATGCTAACGCGAGTTCGCATTATTCATGACTCCGACCTCAACTGCGCATAAATTACCCTTTTCTTTTTAGTCCCGCAGCAAGTGAAAGATATTTCCCTTCTTTGGCCCGAGCCCAAGCCCGTTGTCCAAAGCCCTTTCCGCAAGCTAAAGATGTGCCTTTCACTGAAATAACTACCACAGCGTACCAAACATACCGAAAATTACAGGATCAGTAGTGGCAGGGTTAATAATACATTCTTTATAAATATGATATAAACCTCAAATGATGAAGGCTACCTGGTCTGTGTTAATTTTATTAATAATTAATAATTTTATTAATAATGCATCAGTTAAAATTCAGGTTTCACTATAATGATTTAAAACAAATTGACGTCATTTTTTGCTAGAACCTCTGCGCAACCACTGTATCTCGAAACACTGATCCGACTTTTTCCAAACTGTCATCACCTTGGCAGTTTATATTGTTTCGTTGACATTTTTGAGATGAACATATCTTAAGATATGGGGAAGCCAACCCCATCATTTAACTGTAAACCCTTATAATCTGCTTGTTTTATCGTGTCTGAATCATTTTTTGCCTGTCAATTTTCGTTTTTCTTAGGGTTTTTTTTGGACACACTATCGGATTTGAAAGTGAAAAAACAACACTTTATTATACTGGTCATAGCTCATCTGGCAAATTAGGACGATTATGCTCTCTCACTTAACGACTTGCTTTGACCTCCAGACCTAGGACACGCTAGAGTCCTGGGCAATGATCGAACGGAAATCCTTGTTTGCACGGCAGAAATGAAACATGGTGCACGAATGAACAGATTATGAGAAACCTGGAGAAGAATTTACAGGAACAGTGCTATGGCTACCACACAAACGATAGCCTCCATTGTAGGAAAAAAAAAAGAGAGACAGGCAGCGGTCGCTGCAGCGGGCAAAATTGAAAAAAATATATGTTGGGTCCCCACTACAGCCGCTAGATGTTGAAGTTTTTACGTATGTGAGGTGATTTATGCAACGTGAATTCGTCTGACATTTTGTGTATGTTGTTAGTTTGCACACTTTCACTGTATCACACTTTTTTCCATTGCTTATATCTAATTACCGTGAATTACTGTGAATAACACAAAACACACACATTTAAATCGTGATTTAGTAGCCGGCACAGATTCAATTTAAACGTAACAGCTGTTAAAAAAAAATAGCAGCAACTTCCTGTACGATTTGCTTTCGCGAAAATATGGCGCCGCCCCAAATGATCCACCAATCACCAAGGGGCAAGCCACCATTACGAGACTATTCGAGACCGGAAAGGTTTTTGTGCACAGGCTGGGGCGCGGCACAGCCTGGGGTGTAGCAGAAGAAATCGCAGAGCGACCAAAAATTCTTCAAAGTTTGTCTCTTCTGATGATCGATAGCCGTGGCAAACATTTCTTTCCACGATAAAATGACTGTTCTGAACTTTTCGATAGCCGTGGCAGACATTTCTTTCCACATTGAAATAACAGTTCTGAGCTTTTCGATAGCCGTGACAGACATTTCTTTCCACAATTAAATGACAGTTCTGAGCTTTTCGATAGCCCTGACGGACATTTCTCTCCATAATAAAATAAATAAATTAATTAATAATAATAATAATAATAATAATAATAATAATAATAATAATAATAATAATAATAATAATAATAATAATAATAAAGGAGATTTGTTAAGAGCTTATTCTAAAAGTAGGTCTAAGCGCTGATACAATGAAAAGGCTAACAGCCAACATGCACCCCCCCCCCCCACACACACACACACACACACACACACACACACACACACACGCACACACAACATACGCACGCACGCACGCACACACACACATACACGTGTCAGTGGTGATGAATTGTGCATGGCTGGGGAAA
This sequence comes from Semisulcospira habei, assembly GCA_036245525.1. Classification (NCBI taxonomy): domain Eukaryota; kingdom Metazoa; phylum Mollusca; class Gastropoda; family Semisulcospiridae; genus Semisulcospira; species Semisulcospira habei. The sequence continues at coordinate 99,334,616 of BTPG01000001.1, forward strand.
TGACCTAGTAAAAGGCAGCGTTGTAGAGGTGGGTTTTGAGAAGTGATTTGAACGATGGGAGCATCTGGCGGTTACGCCCCGGATACGGCGTGGAGGCTGTTCCAAGTGGCTGTGCCAAGATGGGAGAAGGCACGACCGCCACGTGTTTTACATTTGAAATTGGGAAGGCGAAATTTACGCCTGTGTCAGAGGAAGAGCGGAGGGTGTGAGATGGAGTATACAGATGGAGTAAGACAGAGATAGCAGGAGAAGTCAGGGTGAGAGAGTTAAAGCACATGCAGGACAATTTATACAGAATGCGTTCTTGTACAGGCAGCCAGTGGCGGAGTTTCATAAGGGCGGAGCGGTTATTGTCACGCTTGCGCACGCGCAGAATTAAACAGGCAGCACTGTTTTGCACTCTCTGAGGTTTATCCAGCTGGGTTTTAGGCAGGCCGGAAAGGAGGGAGTTACAGTAGTCTAGCCGTGATAAAACAAAGGAGGAGACAAAGGTGGCAGTTGCTTCGGGCGTCAGATACTGTCTAAGACTGCTAATGCGCCGACGTTCAATAAAAACTGATCTGCACATAAGACTAACATACTTATGGCAGTTCTAAGCTTTTCGATAGCCGTGGCAGACATTTATTTCCACAATAAAATGACAGTTTGTGAACTTTGATCTTAGGTGTCTCAATCTTCTGTTTCTCGTGTCTTTGTTATGCGCAGAAGATGGTACACCTTTTAACACTTTTTGTGTGCTTCCACCCATCAGATAACTGTAGAAAGTATTATTATAGGCCTTGAAGTATCATGTATGAATTACATTTTATTGCCCCTGATGTGATTACTTTGAAAACTTCAAAACTATTATCTTCTGCGCATAACGGTGTCCCTACATTTTGTTTAATGTTTTAAACCCACCTTTTCCGCTCATATGTCTGGAATTGCTTAATAACAGGTAGAAACAGTATTTCTATGAATCCTTAGTGGTTTTGGGCCTGTACATCACATTCTGTGATCTTGATATAACACCCAAGGACACCAAGTTATGCGCGGAAGATACCCAACACCAGTTCTCATTCACCTCTTTTAAAGTCATTTTTCACGTTCTTGCTCCGCAAATGAATGTTTAGTTAGACCTAACCATTTGCCCTAATGATCAAGATTCAGACACGTTTGTCTACAGTATATGATGATATGCCGTATAGCAATTGACCTCTCGCGACTTTCACCTTTCATGGAGGTCATTCCGTTTGGGACGTTTAAACAGGTCTTCCCATCGACTATGTTCCATGCCAAGTTCAAAGTATGTGGTTGAACCAGTCACAGGAAAAAAACAAACACCTGCATTAACGTTTACCGCCGTAAAATAATAGTATGACGTTAATAACGACCGGTAACTGACAGGCCGACGTACAAACAAACAAAACATGTGTACACATGTGTCACATTGGCATTTAATTGTATAATATGGGTTGGCTGCAATCCTAATATAACTGAAAAGTGTCTGTAAGAGTTATCTCCCCTTATTTAACGGTCGCAGAAAAGTGAATGTTACTAATAAATAAATAATAAATATAATAATAATATAATAATAATAAATAATAATAATAATAATAATAATAATAATAATAAATAAATAAATAATAATAATAAATAATAATAATAATTACGGTATTTATTATGCGCTTATCTTATAATAATTATAACTCTAAGCGCACACACACAACTCGCGCACGCATGCGCACGCTTTCGACAACGACTCACGTACCACAAATAGTGAAATACATTACGACAGTCAGCTTAGGGTGTGGAGTGTGGTGGTATAGTCCTAGAACTGTTGAAAGAGGTGAGTTTTGAGGGCGGACTGGAAGGAGGAGAGAGAGTGTTTCTGAGGGAGAGAGAGTGGGAGAGTGTTCCAGGTGGCTGGACCGTTTACTGAGAAGGAGCGGGGGCCGAAAGTGCTGAGTTTGGTGCGGGGGATGTGGAGGCGGAGAGAGTCGGAGGCGGAGCGGAGGGAGCGGGGAGGAGTGTAGAGGTGAAGTAAGTTTGAGAGATAGGCGGGAGCGCAGTTGTTCAGGGATTTGTAGCAGAGACAGAATCTTGTATTGGATGCGTTGGGGGATGGGAAGCCAGTGAAGGAGTTTGAGCAGGGGAGTGATGTGGTCGGATTTTTTCTTTCTGAGGACGAGGCGGGCAGCATTGTTCTGGACGCGCTGGAGAGTGAAAGTGTTGGAGTGAGGGATGCCGGAAAGGAGAGAGTTGCAGTAGTCGATGCGGGATAGGATGAGAGAGACAGCAAGTTTGGTGGCAGCTTCGTTAGTGAGGTATTTTTTTTTATCTGACTGATGCGGCGGAGGTGGAAGTAGCATGCCTGGGCCGTGGCGGAGACGAAGCTGGTCATGGAAAGAGAGGAATCGAGGATAACGCCGAGGTTTTTGGCCGAGTCAGAGAGGGAGATAGGGGTGCTGTCGAGTTGAAGGTGGAGGAAGGGAGGGAGCTGGGAAAGTTTCTGGCGAGTGCCTACCAGCATGGCTTCCGTTTTGTCGTCATTCAGTTTAAGCGTGTTTGCTGTCATCCAGTTTTTCACGTCTTCGTAGCAGTCAGCCGTGCGAGTCAGTAGTGACTGAGTGTTGTCGAGTTTGTCTTTGTCTAGTAGTTGTGAGTCGTCAGCGTAGAGGTGGTGGTGTATGTGGTGAGACTGGATGATGTTGGACAGAGGAGAGGTGTAGAGTGTGAAAAGGACCGGGCCCAGGACGGACCCCTGTGGAACTCCGCAGGAGAGCGTGACTGGGTTGGAGGAGACGCCGTCGATGGTGACGGACTGCTGTCTGTCGGAGAGGTAGGAGAGAAACCAGGAGTGAGCAGAGTAAGTGATGCAAAAGGAGTGGTGAAGGCGGTGGAGGAGGATAGAGTGGTCTATAGTGTCGAAGGCGGCAGAGAGGTCGAGTAGCGTAAGAAGGGAGATGTTGCCCGAGTCGGTGGAGAGAAGCAGGTCGTTTAAGATATGTAGAAGGGCTGTTTCAGTGCTGTGATGTTTGCGATAGGCAGACTGGAAGGGACTGAGGAGGTTGTTGTCGGCGAGGTGGAGGTTGAACTGGTTGAGAACAACCTTCTCAAGAAGCTTGGACAGGAAAGAGAGACTGAAGACTGGACGATAGTTTTTGAGTTCGTTTGGGTCGAGGTTGTGTTTTTTGAGGAGAGGACGGACGATGGCGGACTTGAAGATATCGGGGACGGAGCCGTTCTCTAGAGATGTGTTGATGATGTCGGTAATGAATGGCAGAAGTTTTGGAAGGCCGTCCCGGTAGAGAGAAGCTGGGAGGGGGTCTAGTTCGCAGGTTTTGAGAGGCATGGACTTTATGGTCATGAGGACTTCGTCCTGAGAGACGGGCCGGAAGGACGAGAGGGGGGTGCCGGAAAAGGGGGTGTCGGGAGGGCAAGGCAGAGAAGGCAGAGTGTCGAGTGTGTTGCGCAGAGTTTGGATTTTGTCGGAAAAATAGGTGGAAAAAGCGGACGGGAGTTCTTCTTTGCTGTGTGTGTTGGGGAGAGGAGAGTCTTTAGAAATGCCTCGGAGTGTGTTCATGGTAGCATATAGAGTTTTGGAAGAAGTGGATTCCAGGATTTTGTTTTGAAGGTTTGGAGTCGGAAATCATTCTGCAGACTTTGGATCTAGTTGTTTGGAAGATCTGTCTGTGAACGGTGAGGTCAGATGAGCGCCAGCGGCGTTCCGCTCGTCGGCGCTCGCGCTTGGCCTCAGCTATGTCGTCAGTGAGCCAGAGGAGGGGGGTCGGTTGGGTATGGAGCAGGTGGTGACAGGTGCATGGGTGTCTAGAAGTTTTCGAAGGGAGGAGTCGAAATGGGATGCAAGATCAGGAGAGGACGGTCCAGGAGAAGGTCGACAGCTTCGTCGAAGAAGCTCTCTCGGTTGACAGATTTTAGTCTGCGACGAGAGACAAGGAGGTTGGTTTTTTTCGGGGGAGGTAGGTTGAGGGAGACGAGAATAGCGAGGTGGTCAGAGGGAAGCACAGAGGAGGTGTCAGAGTCGAGAAAGAGTTGATCGGAGGTGCGGGTGATGATCCAGTCGAGGGTGTGGCCGAGTCGGTGGGTGGGTTTGGTGATGTGTTGTGTAAGATTGTGGTTTGAAAGTGATGTGCAAAGGCGTTTTGTGTCAGGGTGGTCGGGTTTGTCGAAGTGGAAGTTAAAGTCGCCAAGAAGGATGTGTTTTCCGGGTCGTGTGCTGTAGTGGTCGAGGAGGAGGTCAAACTCGGTGAGGAACATGGAGTTTGTGAGTTTGTTTTGAGAGCTTGGAGGGGGGCGATAGATACATGAGAAGATGAGGGACTGGCCAGGGAGTGTTGCTACGGCCTCGACAGATTCAAAGGAGGGATGAGCAAAAGGTAGAGACTGAGAGAAGGAGAGGTGAGCGGAGAGACAGTCCCTGTAGATGATGGCAATGCCACCCCCTCTGGAAGCGCGCGGGAAGGAGGCCAGGCCTTAGCCACTCGGAGTGTCGCTGGCGATGATGGGTTCATCGCCAGCTGAGCGGAGCCACGTTTCGGTGATCACGACAACATCTAGGTCATTGTCTAGAATGAAATCTGAAATCACGTCGGCTTTGCCATCTTTGCAGACAGACTGTGCATTGAACAGACGTGAGACATAAGAGGAAGAGGAAGAAGAAACGGACGAAGAAGAGGACAAAGGAGGAGGAGGGTGGGAAGGGGGAAAAGAGGATGGAGGGGGGAAAGATGAGGGAGGGGGGAGGAGTGGGGAGGAGGAAAAGACGGAGAAGGAGAACCGGGCAAGAAAGAGGATGCGAGAGGAGGGTGAGGGGGGGAGGGGAAAAGGGGAGGAAGGAGAGTAGGAAAAGATGAGGAAGAGCAAGGGGGAGGGTGAAGGGGAGGAGAAAGGGGGAGGAGGGGACGAGGAGGAAAAAGCAGGCGGAGAATGTGGGGGTGATGGGAGGGAGGGAGAGGAGGGTGGGGGAGGAGGCGGCCGAGGAGAGCAGGGAGCGGTAGGTGAGGAAGACAGGAGAGGAAATGGGAGAAGAAGGAAGGGAAAATATTAATAATAATTACGGTATTTATAATGCGCTTATCTTATAATAATTATAACTCTAAGCGCGCACTCACAACTCGCACACGCATGCGCACGCTTTAGACAATGATTCACGTACCACAAATAGTGAAAATACATTACGACGGTCAGCTTGGGGTGGGGAGTGTGGTGATGTAGTGCTAGAACTGTTGAAAAAGGTGAGTTTTGAGGGCGGACTGGAAGGAGGAGAGAGAGTGTTACTGACGGGGAGAGAGTGGGAGAGTGTTCCAAGTGGATGGACCGTATACAGAGAAGGAGCGGGGGCCGAAAGTGCTGAGTTTGGTGCGGGGGATGAGGAGGCGGAGAGGGTCGGAGGCGGAGCGGAGGGAGCGGGAAGGAGTGTAGGGGTGAAGTAAGTTGGAGAGATAGGTAGGAGCGTAGTTGTTGAGGGATTTGTAGCAGAGAGAAAGAATCTTGTATTGGATGCGTTGGGGGATGGGGAGCCAGTGAAGGAGTTTTGAGCAGGGGAGTGATGTGGTCGGATTTTTTCTTTCTAAGGACGAGGCGGGCAGCATTGTTCTGAACGTGCTGGAGAGTGGTGGAGTGAGGAAGGCCGGAAAGGAGAGAATTGCAGTAGTCGATGCGAGATAAGATGAGAGAGACAGCGAGTTTGGTGGCAGCTTCAGTAGTGAGGTATTTTCTGATCTGACTGATGCGGCGGAGGTGGAAATAACATTCCTGGGCCGTGGCGGAGACGAATCTGGTCATGGAAAGAGAGGAATCGAGGATAACGCCAAGGTTCTTGACCGAGTCAGAGAGGGAGATGGGGGTGCTGTCGAGTTGAAGGTGGAGAGAGGGAGGGAGCTGGGAAAGTTTCTGGCGAGTGCCTACCAGCATGGCTTCCGTTTTGTCGTCGTTCAGTTTGAGCTTGTTTGCTGTCATCCAGTTTTTCACGTCTTCATAGCAGTCAGCCGTGCGAGTCAGTAGTGTCTGAGTGTTGTCGAGTTTGTCTTTGTCTAGTAGTTGTGAGTCGTCAGCGTAGAGGCGGTGGTGTATGTTGTGAGACTGGATGATGTTGGACAGGGGAGAGGTGTAGAGTGTGAATAGGACCGGACCCAGGTGGGGAGAAGGCGGGGGGGGGGGGGAGGCGGAAGGGATGGAAGGACATAGGAAGAGGGGAAGAAGTGTGTGGGTGTGGTGGTGAGTCGTGCCTTCTGCTAATTCCACCTCTGCGGCCTCTCTTTCGCGACCGGATGCCACGTAAGGCATTTGCAACACTGTCGGCGGCACCGGCCGAGCAGTAGGTGGCGTGGCGACGTAGAGATAGTAGTTGTTGGCGTGTGTATCTGATGAGCATGATTTTTTGTGAGGACAGGAAAGAGAAAGACGGGACGAGGGTGCAGTAGGGTGTGTGTGAGTGTGTGTGTGTGTGAGTGTGTGTGTGTGTGTGTGTGTGTGTGTGTGTGTGTGTGTGTGTGTGTGTGTGTGTGTGTGTGTGTGTGTGCGTGTGTCGGTGTGTGTGTGTCGGTGTGTGTGTGAGCGGTGTGGTGGGGAGCGACCTGATAATACGCAAGGGAGAAAAAGTACAGTAGGTGTGTGTGTGTGTGTGTGTGTGTGTGTGTGTGTGTGTGTGTGTGTGTGTGTGCGTGTGTCTGTGTGTGTGTCTGTGTGTGTGCGTGTGTGAGTGTGGTAGGGGAGCGACGCTGATAATACGCAAAAACCAACACTGAAAGGGCAGAAGAGATACAGGGGAAGAAAATTACAAGCGGACAAACAGGGTCCGTCAGCGGCGGGATCGCAATTGGGGAGGGTGAGATGTCGACGGGAAATAACAAATTTAGGGCAGCACACGTAAAACCTATAGGACAGTAAGAACACGAACAACAACCAGAAACAGATGCGGGTAGCGAACAGACTCACACAGTAAGCACTTAGCACACTAGCGCATAGCACGTAAAAACAGGGCAGCGGAAAAGACCCGCAACCGGCCACGCTGTGGGGGAAGCAAAATGGCGACGTAAACAAAATTCAAACGATAAACACTATTCAATACGATACCAAGTCAGCAGCAAGCAGATCCGACGAAACACAAGCATACGATCCTCATCAGCACACTCTTATGCGATACTCAGCAGACTTTCAGCACACATTAACACAGTACATCCAACGAAAGGCACTAAAAAACTAGGAGCACAAAAATACGAGGTGGCAAAAAGGCGACGTAACAAAGTTCAAACGATAGACACTATTCAAAACGATACCAAATCAGCAGCAAGCAGATCCGACGAAAATCAAGCATACAATCCTCATCAGTACACTCTTATGTGAGACTCAGCAGACTTTCAGCACACATAAACACAGTACATCCAACGAAAAGCACTAAAACACTGGGAGCACAGAAACACGTGGTGGTCGCGCAAACAAGATGTTACCAATCGAAACTGTGTTAAAAACTGTGCACAACTGCCAAATTTCATAAGTCTGGGACAAATTTGCAGTATAGTTGTTGGTACTGCCTAGACTATTAGGTATTTTTGTCTGTGAAATACAATTAAGCAGTTATCAAACGAAGAAGACGCTTTTTGTGGGATAGATTTTTGGCTCACGTGCGAAGCAAAAGCGAATCTATGTTCTGGGCCAGTGGTCGTCCGTCCGTTGTCCGTTGTTCGTCCGCCGTCGTCCGTCGTCAGTGGGAAACTTTAACGTTGGCATTTTTCGGAGACTTCAAACCACAGTCTTCAACATGGCGCAAGGATACTTTGTGGCAAGACCGTTCTAAAATTAACCAATTTGAGTGACCTCCCTCAAAGGTCAGGTCACAAGGATTGAGGTCAAAATAGCCATATTTTGACAATTTTTTTTTTTCAAATACTATTCACAGCTTAAACCCAAATTTGGTACAACCTTCCTATGCACACTAATTTGGTTGATCCCTCGGAAAGGTTAATGTCACAAGAGATCAGGAAATAAGTGAAAAATAGCCATATTTTCACAAAAGACGTTTTTTACTCAAATACTATTCACAACTTCAAACCCAAACTTGCTACAAAGATACCTGATGATAAGACCTATATATATTCATACTAATTTGGATGCCCCTCGGAAAGGTCAAGGTCACAAGGAGTCTGCAAATGTGTGTAAAATGTAAAATGCCAATTTTTGATAGAATTGTAGTTTTTATCAACATTTTTGTAAAGTTTTCATCACATTTGGCTCAGAGCTAACTGATGATAAGACCTTTTTATGCATACTAATTTAGTTGATCTGTCACAAACGTCAATGGTCATAGAATGATCCAAAATTAGGTTAAAAATCCACATTTTGACCAAAACAATGTTTTTTTTTCCTAAATACTATTTTCATCTTCAAACCCAAACTTGGTACAGAGATACTTGATGGTAAGACTTATCTATGCATACTAATTTGGATGATCCTTCTGAAAGGTCAAGGGTCACATGTCGGTAAATGTGTGAAAAATGCCATTTTTTGTTAGAATTGTAATGATCATCAAAGTTTTTGCAAGCTTTTCAATTAAATTTGGCGTGAATTTTGCTGATGGCAATACATTTCTATGCATAGTAATTTAGTCAACTCATTGCAAAGTTCAAGGGTCACGGGGATTTGTCAGAAAACCTTCTGTCAGTTGTTTGTGTATGTTTCAACATGACTTTTTATTTCTTATTCTTATCTTAGAAAAATGTTGTGTGTTATGAACATACTTTTGGTCCGTAGAAGAAAGAAAAACAAGATGAGGATTTCATCCCAAATTCTACCGTATTGTTTGGAGCTCAGATGCGTTTATCTTTTAAGAACATTCAGAGTTGTTCATATTTTTAGCTTAAAATGCTGATTCATTTCCCTCCTCTCTAATTTCTAAGCCAACCTCTAAGCCAACCCGTCGGCGCATACAAATAAAGACGGTAACACGCCGCTTCCCGTGGGTCGTGTAGCGACAGGAATCCATCTCCTTCTACTCTAACCCACCTTCTGATCCACACACACCGGCACAGAAATAAAGACAGACTCATGCCGATTCCCGCCATTTGTAAGCTATGTGGTCTGGCGTAGCATAGCTATTCTGAAGAAGAAGAATAGCACGAGCAGCGAAATGACGTCACTTCAAGCTTCACGTCACGGCATCATTAGTCCCAAGGCGCCGTGTTCACAGTGACGAGTCGATGTTATACATCACTCATCGCGGTATTTACATTTCACGTATCAGATGATCAACTTTGCAATTTTCTTGCTCGATTTTCACGCCGAGAGCTTACAGGTCACAATTTGACGTAATCCTACCCCAGGGCCGAGACAAATATCAGGCTTATGCAAACACAGTTTATGAAAAATCATGCTGGTATTAATGAGAAGGCAGCTTTTTTTCGTAAAAGAAATACTAAAGATATGTTAGCTGTTTTACAAATGACTCCGAAAACGTGGTGCAGAAATAGGGCATACAGGTCACAATTGACCTAATCGTACCCGACAGCCGAGACAAACTACTGCAGGCTTATGTAAATACCGTATATGAAAATCATGCGATTATTAATGGGAAGATTGGGTTTTTTTCGTAAGAAAGATTCAATTCTTTTAAGATCAACCCATATACTTCGTAAAATTAATCCCCAAATCGTGAAAATACATATATGCATATTTTTTTCTAAAAATATTTAATTATCACTCAAAACGTTGTAGAGGTACAATGCTGGCTAACGAAATCATTCAATGTCTCCCTTTTAGGATCTAGTCGCTGTCACACACACACACACACACACACACACACACACACACACACACACACACACACACACACACACACACACACACACACGCACGCACGCACGCACGCACGCACGCACACACACACACACACACACACACACAAATACGGAGCTTGGCGCCAAAAAGACGTTCTCTAGCAAGGTTCTACCGAAATTTTAAATAATTGTACACGCAAAAATCATGACAATCTGCTCAGCCTTCCTGGTGAGTGTAAGAAGAAGACGCCAAAAGCCAGCTATGAGATGGGAGTGTGTAGTGTGAGCGGTTTGTGATGGACGTGGCCTGGATACAAGGGTGAATTGTCAGTGGTGCCGTGTCTACTGATTCCTCGCCTTCTCTCCACACGCGATTGATCTTGCTGGGCCCTACACGAGAAGCGCCTTACAGCAATGAGATATCGGCGTCCGCATCAAGATGAACGACTAGACAACTCCTCTAGGATACTGCTGCCAAATGCGGAAAGCGTTAGCAAGGGCAGACAAACGTGCCCTCGATCATTAGTCACAGCAAGGCGCTTCATTCAGGGGCTAACTGGTTACAGTGACTTCTTTTTGTATTTGTCAACGTTATTCATGCCGCATCCGAGTCATGAGTTGCACGTCGTTTGCAATAGACCGTACCTGTCATAGTCCTGGCGGCTTTGTTTGCGCTATTTTAGTCCCACGCAAACATCTGGCTGCAATGCAGAGGGACAGTGGGTTGGCAGTTACTGGCCTGGAACAGTTTCCTGCAACCAAAGAGTATAGAGGCTACGTAGCCTCTACATACACTCTTTGCTGCAACTTGCAGCAGGAGTCCGAAGTTGGAAATCGCCAGGCAGGATGTAAAATGGGCGTTAGGTAATCTCAGTATGGTGGCAAAAATGTGAATTTCCCCATGAGGGATTAATAAAGTATTATTGTATTGTATTGTTTCAGCAAAGCTTCCCTCGTGTTCTTTTGCAATTAACTTTTGAACAAGGCATATTTTAGGACAAGGATAAGAACAAAAAGTGATCACCAAACTTGGACCTAATTTATTTCAAAATTTAGTTTAGCCACTACCATTGGGAGATGATGGAGATGACCTACATAAAAGTGACCACTGACCTGCATTACTGACGCTGAAACTGTGACAAGTTAAGCACGCACCAGACGTCTTTCAGGACCAAGCTATCGAATATTCAACATGAGGAGCATGAAGTTAACCGGAATCAATATGTGTCAGTGTTGCTGAGTGGGACTTGATCAGGGTATATTTTAGCAGGATTAAATAGTTCATGTTCAAAATTTCCCGAGCGCAGCGGCTAAACCGTCCCTGTCAAGACTACAGGAAAATTAAAATAAGTTAGGACCAAGGTTGGCGATCATCTTTTCTTCTTAGGGTTGTCTTGCAATCATCTGTGTTCAAAAGTTATTTGCGAGAAACACATGGCAAGCTTAGCTCAAACGGACTATACCGAGGGTCGAAGACCTCGATAAGCCACAAGAAGTACAATTCTAGCATAAATCTGCTAACATAGCTAGTTCTAAATTTGCTGCATTTTGCAGTAAGAGCATCATGCTTGTGATGCAAAATATAGCAGGCCATTTGTAGCAAATTGTTATTCAGGGCTTTATCGGCCAATAATCTCATTAACCCTCTTGTGCATGCAACCACCGGTGCTGCAAACAGTATCGATGGATGCATGAACAAAAGGATTGATTGTCTATTGTTGGGTTAATAGGTGGTGTCTACTATTGACTGATTAGATGCGATATCAACTGACAAGTTAACCGCGGCCTTTCCTTCAGAGATTTATCGGCCACTAATTTACTTCACCCCCTTGTGCATGCAACCACCGGTGCTGCAAACAGTACCGGCGGATGCATGAACAAATGGGTTAATTTCCATTGTTGAACAAGTAGGTGGTGTTCATCATTGATTTACTGACGCTCAAATTAGACGTTTATATTTGGTGATTGTGGACTCGAGCACAGCAAACTGACTGCTGACGATACTGTTTCTGCCTCATTGCGCCTGCGGGCAAAACAGTCGTGCTTTCATTACAGTAGAAAGTGACCTTGACTATTGTTACAGATGTAACTTGTTCTTACCGTAAATCAGTTAGACTGACTACCATCGTTATTGTCTGCATCCAAAAGCTTACACTGTGCTGTTTATTGATTACTTTGGTTCTACCTTCTGCCCGCGTTGGTCATAAACTGATGTAACAGTAACATTGAGTCACCACCAGAGACTGTGCTAGTTTACTCTGTAAAGATTGTGCTCATTTTAAAAAAGAGACTTTCATTTTCAGTCTCTTTCGTGTCATTACAGTGAGACAGACTATTAGCCTGCGTGATTTAATCAAAGCTGTACTGAGACGACAAAGAACGGAGGTTAGTGACAGCCGAACATACATGTGTTCCATGCGGCGTTTCAAGTTGCGTCACTTGATTCTTGTGGTTCGGTCACCGCAGCGAGAGTTCAGTAGCGTAACTGCTTCTTGTTCCCTGGAGGACTTTTATTCAATTACGTGGCCTTTTACCGTTTTATAGTCTTATAGTACTTTTTCTGTGTTTTTCCGTATTCCTTTGTTTTTTCATTGTTTATTTTGTGCACTCTGTATTTTGTAATAAGTCCAAGCGAATTTTCAGTCAAAGGTGCAGTTATGAGAATAGGGCACCTCAATGTGTTCCATCTGTATAACAAACTAACAGACATATCTGTATATATTAACAATCCTACACCGTTCCACCTGTTCGGACTCAGTGAGACGCGTCTGAGTTCCTATGTGAGCGATGCAGCAATCAGTATCCCCAATTTTTCGGTTATTAGACGAGACCCCTTGTCTCCCGGTCAAACTGGCATCGCTGTCTATATTCATAATTATATCCAGCATTTAGTTCATCGACGCGTCGATCTAGAAGCGACGCGGGTGGAGTGCATATGGGTTAAGTGTCCGAAATCAAAACCGGTATTAACTGGATTCTTATATAGAAATCCCGCCTCAACTTTTGAGTGGTACGATCAGTTTAGTCAGAACCTTGACAGAGCTTTGAAAAAAAGAAGGCCGACATTCTCTTATTGGGCGATTTTAATATAGATTTACTTAAGCCGCACCCCGCCTGGGGCACAACGTCATCTCTGTATGGCTTAGTACAGTTAGTGAAATCACCCAACTACTTCCACGCTTATAGACCACATATATACTAATAAACCCAAAGCCGTCTCTGACGTTGATGTCTCAAAATCTTAGTGTTAGTGATCATTATCCTGTGGCGTGCTCCTGGTCTTCTAAACTCCCTAAACCAAAAAAGAAAGGACATACAACTATAACGTATAGGACATTCAAACACTTCAGTAAAGACGAATGTCTATTTGATCTAGAAAAGTACTCCTTTTAATGACGTGCTCCTGTCCTATGATCCTAATAACGCCCGCAGTATCTTTTCCTAAATGTACTTAATAAACATGCTCCCCTACGCGAGAGGAGGGTAAAATCTAACACTCTTCCTCCCTGGCTTACTCCTGAAATCATACAGGCGATGGCGCTTAGAAACGTTCTACGTAGCAATAAAATGTTTACTGAATATAAGCAACCGCGTAACCGTGTTAAGTACATGATCAGAGAGGCAAGAAAAAAGTTAGTTCGTAACACGGTTAAAGACAGCAAAGATGGCGCCTTCTAAACACACGTACTAGGGGGTCTCCAAGTACCGCAACTAACATTCCCACTAATCTTACTGCTGATATATTCAATGACCATTTTCTTTCGATTGCCAAATCTCTAATTTCGTCAAGCCAGGATAACACTTATTACCGTTCTAATCTGCTGTCTGAGTTTTGTCAACAAAGAACAATGGGCACAGCCCGCATCAAGACCTCCCCATGCTAGCTGTTCATGAAGTGGGTTTACTCATAAGTAACTTTCCAAATAAAAAGTCCTCGGGGCCTGATGACATCAGCTCGAAAATACTTAAGCTGTCTCTCCCATACATTGTAGAATCCTTAACTTACATTTATAATCTCTGTATCCAGCATAACACTTTTCCTAGCAAACTTAAATATGCCAAAGTAATTCTGCTGCCTTTCAGTCCCCCCAACGCCCAGTTCGGGCAAGGGACTGATGATGATGATGATGATGAATTCTATTTCCAAAAGCAAAAGATCGTTCTGACCCTAATAATTATCGGCCTATTTCTTTATTATCTGTTTTGTCCAAACAACTGGAAAGGCACGTTCATAAACACCTGCTTGCTTACCTAAAAGACCGCAAGCTCCTCCACCCTTTCCAATCCGGATTTCGCCCGCAGCATTCACGCCACACAGCACTTACACGCCTTGTTGACACATAGCTCGAGGATATGAATAAGTCACAGTTACCAGGAGTAGTCTATCTAGATTTTAAGAAGGTTTTTGATCTGATTAACCACACTATTCTGACTGCTAAGCTTCACACATACCTCAATAACGGAGATGCAGTTGTTGTTTTCACATCTTACCTAACTAAAGAAAACAAAAGGTTCTTGTTCCTGGTTCATACTCCTCTTTCAAAGATGTAAGCTTCGGAGTGCCCCAAGGGTCTGTACTGGGCCCCCTTCTGTTTTGCTTATTTATCAATGATTTGCCTTTACATATTACTTGCCAAGATGTACAATGCGACCTTTTTGCTGACGACACCTCAGTTCATACTACTAGTGGGAGGTGAGTTGTGCTCACGATCGACGTCACACAGTAGAAGAGCGGCTCCGCACATTTTTAGCATTTTGCAACATAATTACTTAATTAGTGACTTTAGAACAACGACAGGGTGATTCAGCTCATCATGCCGATCAGTTCGGTAGCTTTTCGTGCCATTTGCGGTACCTTTTACTGGACTTTTCAAAACTTCATGGCACGCAAAGCACAGAGGAAGGCAGTCCTACGTTACCGCACTGTCAGTGTCAGCGGACCGGTGGCAGTCATACTCGTGTTTTTGGTCGGCTTTCTGCTCCGGTGCGGCGATGTCGAAGCGAACCCAGGCCCACCGAAACGACAGACTCTTTTGACATGCCAGGGGAACCAAGACATCCAGTCGCCCGGGGGTGAGACAAACGCAGTGTCTGAGCCGACTATTGCGGATGTGTTTAAAATGTTGAATGTGATGGACAAAAAGATGGACAGCTACAATGCAGGAGCAGATGGACAAAATTCAGAGTGACTTTACTGCGGTGATGAAAGAAAACAAAGAGTTGAAGGAGAAAGTTACGCAGCTGGAGGATAAGCTGGATGATTTGGAGGGGCGGAGCAGACGCAACAATCTGACCTTTCACGGAATCCCCCACCCCCAGGGGCGCTCAGAGACTTGGGCGGACTGTGAGAAAGCTGTCAAGTCAATGTTGAAGGACGAGATGGGCATAGAGGAGGAGATCGGGGTGGAGCGTGCCCATCGTCTGAAGGGGGGCAAGGCGCCCCACCCCATCATCGTGTGCTTCAACAAGTACAAAGACAAGGAGCGGATCCTGTTTGAGCGCAGAACGCTGAAGGAGAACAGGTCCCGGGTCTACATCTCTGAGGACTTCACCCCTCGGGTGAGGGACGTGCGCCGCAAGCTGCTACCCTTCCTCAAGGAGGCCAAGCAGGCGGGGAAGAAGGCCTTCCTCCGCTTCGACTCCCTCGTTGTTGAGGGAAAGACCCACGCATACGACGCTGCTACCCAGAGGCCAGTGGAGCGCAGGGGGCAGAAATGAGGGGCAGGCCGGCATGTTGACCCAGCAACCAGGAGAAGACAGCCCGTCCCTCATTCAGACCCCCAGGGCCCTCACCATGTGTCTTCAAAGGACGACTTACCTGCACACACACACACTCAAGTGCCCACACTCAAACCCACACCAGCACACTGTGATGATGAAAGTGGTAGTGGTGAAAGTGGTAGCTCTGTGTTTCGCATCATGGCATGGAATATCCAAGGTCTTGTAAATAAGCTGAAAAGTGTTTCTTTTAGGCAGTTCTGTGAAAAGTGTCAAATTTTTGCATTTTCAGAGATCTGGTCATGTAAGCAAAATGTTATAGAGGATACCTTTCCAGAGTATCAGGTGTTTTTTTTCACCACGTACACAAAAGTTGAAGGGGGCGTGGCCGTGTGTGTACATAAATCTATAGCCTGTCATGTGTTGCGTTTAATGCAGGCAGCTGAGGATATTGTGTTTCTAAAGATCGGTAAGTCT
Source organism: Semisulcospira habei (assembly GCA_036245525.1). Lineage (NCBI taxonomy): Eukaryota > Metazoa > Mollusca > Gastropoda > Semisulcospiridae > Semisulcospira > Semisulcospira habei. The sequence continues at coordinate 99,350,584 of BTPG01000001.1, forward strand.
GTTTTGAACTCTGCATCTGATGTTCTGGCAGCATTTGTGTATGTGGCTCCAGAGCGTTCTGTTGTATATGGTGAAGATAACGTTGATGGTTTTGAAGTGTTAGAAAACTACATGGCTCAAGTGTTACGTGCTCATCCTGAGCTGCCTTGGCTATTATGTGGCGATTTTAACGCCCGCACCGCCGGTCTGTCTGATACTGATTTTATTGATGATAATACACACGTGCAGCCTTTACAGGAATTAACAGATCTGCTAGAGATATTGGCGTAAACAGTTTTGGTCGGAAACTGATAGAACTATGTCAAGAGTACTGTTTGTTTATTGTCAATGGCAGAACGAAAGGTGACAGTGAGGGAGAAATTACGTGTGTGGCCAACAGAGGCAAAAGTGTGGTGGACTACTGTATTTGCTCTCAATCCGTGTTTGACCTAGTGACCGATATGTTTGTTGCAGACAGGTGCGAGTCAGACCATTTCCCCATTGTAACCACGTTTACTTCTATTCAGTCTGTTTATTCATGTGATGATGATGATTTAAATGATGATATAATACTAGAGGAAGGGGTTAAATTTGTTTGGAAAGAAAACTACGCTGAGTCCTTTTGTGCATACATTGAAGATAATCAGGAGACTCAATTTCAACACTTTTCGTCAGCGCTTGACTCGAGTGTAGAAGAAGGGTCGGCCTGTTTTGTAGCATTCATTCAGAAGGCGGCTGACAAAATGAGGTCAGGTAAGAAGGTAGGTGGTGAATCCCGTGCACAGCCGCCGTGGTGGGACTCGGACTGCGAGTTAGCAAAACAAAACAAGTACATACAGTTGAAGCAGTTCAGACACACAAACACACATGACGACTTAGGGAAGTATCTTGACATGAAGAAAGAATTTAAGAAGTTGTGTAAAACAAAACAAGTAGAGTACAACGCACGGGTTTTGAATGAGCTCAACGATGCATGTAACGATGCAAATTCAAGAACATTTTGGCAAAAAATAAAGTCTCTGACTGGCGTTAAGAAGTTGTGTTCTGATGTTATTTCACCACGCGTGTGGTATGATTATTTTCGTAATTTGCTAAATGTGGATCAGAATGTTGATGATTCAGGTTTCAGCAGACAGGCCGAGGGTGTTTTGAATGATCATATATTATCTGATGATTGTGATGGTTGTCACAATGCAAAATTTGACGAGGAAATCACGCAGGATGAAATTCGCAGTGCATGAAGAAAGGGAAAGCATCAGGCCCTGATGGCTTGCACACTGACCTTTTTCATCATGCAGGTGAGATCCTTGTGAAATTTCTGCATCCTTTGTTCAATCGTGTGTTTCAAAGTGCGGAATACCCTGAAAGCTGGACCATGGCTGTGATATTTCCACTACACAAAAAGGGTAACCCTAGAAATGTTGACAACTACAGAGGAATTTCTCTTTTGAACGTTATCAGTAAGTTGTACAGTTTTGTCATTAACAACAGGTTGATTCGTTTTTGTGAAGAGAATGATTGTATTCTGAGGCTCAAGCTGGCTTCCGTAAAGAGTACAGTACTATAGACAACATTTTTTGTTTACAGGCACTAGTGCAAAAGTATCTTAGCAAGCAGGGTGGCCGTTTTTACACCATGTACGTAGACTTTTCTAAAGCTTACGACAGTGTGCACAGGACAAAACTGTTGTATCTCTTGTTACGTAAAGGAGTTCATGGTAAGTTGCTTCAGACACTGGAGAGTATGTACAAACATGTAAAAGCTGCTGTAAGGGTTGGAACCAAAGTTACCGACTACTTTGATTGCATGTCAGGGGTGCGACAAGGTTGTGTGTTGAGCCCACTGCTGTTTTCTATCTTTCTTTCAGAATTTGAGACAGAAATATCATCGTGCGGTGCACGTGGCATTGATATTTTTGCGGACCCACTGGGTATTTTCCTTCTTATGTATGCTGATGATATAGCCATTGTCTCTGACTCTGTAGCAGATCTCCAAAAGAAAATTAATTGTTTAGAAAAATACTGTAAAAAATGGGGTCTCACTGTGAACATGGACAAGACAAAAGTGGTAGTCTTCAAAAATCGGTTTTGTGAAAAATTGTGAAAAATGGTTTTATGCTGACAAGCAGATTCAAGTCGAGTCCAGTTATACTTACCTTGGTGTGACATTTTCCTCTACTCTGAACTGGGCTAGATGTGTAGAAAACTTAGCTGGAAAAGCCAGGAGAGCAGTTGCAGGCATCAAAAGACTATACTTCAAATTACAAAACTTGCCAGCTGACACTGTTTTTCACATTTTTGATGTCAAGATTAAGCCCATTGTGCTATACGGGTCAGAGGTATGGGGTTTCCAGAGGCATGATGTAATTGAGCAGGTTCATATAAAGGTTTGTAAAATGGTCCTTGGTGTTGGAAGAGATGTAAAAAACAATATTGCGCTGGGTGAGTGTGGAAGATTTCCTATGTATATTGATGCCTATGTTCGAATGGTGAAGTATTGG